>CAJQUW010015427.1:0-133098 GCA_907163375.1 Prostheceraeus crozeri
TATAGCCCGGTGGTAAAAATTTCATCGGGACGAAGCATGAAATCTCACCACGATTCGGCATCGCGCGTCGATTTCCCATAAAATCGATGTTTGGCCGCATGCCAGAGCAATTCGTTCGGCATTGCACCTGATATTCCGCTCTATTTCCGCCTATCGGATTTTGGAACCGATTAATCACGCTAACATAGGCCGTTATCACCTGCTTTTGTCGCTCTATGCGTCTGCCGATATAAGGATTTCATCACGGCGATTAATCGCTACACTATGCGGTATCCACCAACTGTTTTGTCGCTCTATTTTCCCGCATATCGTGATTTTGGCCGATTATCGCTACCATAAGCGGCTTATCATCCCAACTGTTTTTGTCGCTCTATTTCCGTATATCGGAATTGGTGGGCCGATTCATTCAAATCGTACATATGCACGGTATCCCACAGTGAAAAAGCGAGTCGTCCAGACTTTGGCACCGAATTCCTGCTCGACGAGGCGGCAGTGGAAAAGATGTGCGGGAAGGTCGTAGCGCATCAAGTTTGGCAGCGACTTCCAGCCACAAAAAAAAAATCGCATCCAACATACCTACTTGATTCTGCTTCTTCAAGTAGTATGTTACCGGTTATCCTTATTAAATCTCGGGATATAAAAACCACACCTTTGGTAAACCATGATTTTAAATATTTCTATTATAATCGCCTTGTACAATTCAGGATATCATCATGCGGTAAATTCTGACAAGAAGCAACTGTTTTTCCTCGCCCACTAGAGCCACATTCTTTGTCTATTTGATCTGAATAGGAGAGCGTAGTGGATCGAGTGTCCCTCGCTCATCTCGTGTTGAATTTTCCATTGAATCCACATTTTCACAATCCTGTGCATATAAAGTGATGACATTAATGAAAATATAACACCTATACCCCCCTTGCGACAACAGAAAGTTGTTGGGTACACTTAGAATTGTTGATTGGAGGAAAAATGACATAGATGTTTAAACCAAAAATGACGCTTTGGTGGACGTTCCCTATGACTTGTGTAATACATAATCTGTTATGCCACGTAGCTGTACATGCATACTTAAAATCCTGGTCATTGATAATAGTGTAGCAGATAAGAAAGATAACTTGTGTGTTTTAATGATAACTAACTTCATTTCCCTGGGTATAAGCAATATTGTTTTCAAACAATCAGTTCATAGCTCAATATATAGCATCGGTTAAATAAATAAGTTATAACCATAAAATACTGCCTGTTGTCACAGCCACATATTCCATGATAAAAGTATCAGTCCTGCTTAGTTTTAGGATATCAAATCTTTAATTTTTCTGTTCTATGACAGAAGCACAAGTCTGCACAAGTATTCTGGATCTGGCATCGTCTTACTACTTGATTCGCCTCATCGGTTTCGGTTGCAATATATTTTTTTGACGCAAATAGAGCTTATTAAGAATTGTGTCATATTTAGCCGTTTCTTTCTGAGTCACACACACAATGTAAATTGATAAATATATCATGAGGGGCCTACAGTATGCTTTAGCTCTCGCCAATTGATAACTGTCAATTACATGATAAAACGATGTCAATAACTATCATAAAATGAAGCTGGCGAATTGATAATGATAAATCATAACAACAGGTCCATTGCAGTAGATCTATACATATTTGTTTATATGCGAGTTGTTGTGGTTCACATTTCAAGTAAATTTTGTCATTCACAATCATTTTTTGTTTTATAATCAACCTATCACTGCATACAATGGGATTAATGATTGGAGCTTGTAGCTAATCTTGTTATACAAATATACATAAAATCACTTGATATAACAATCAATTAAAAATACAATATGTGATATTAATCATGAAAAACATGAAATACGCCTTAGCTTTATGTCCGCTCTGCCCCTCTAACATCTCTATTGTCAAAAATTCTTCATGTATGATTTTCGGCATGTCTATGCTTAATTTCCATGCAGCAAACTAAATGCTCTTGAATCTGGTTCTATAGACGTTACGGAGCCTAGCATATATTAAAAGATGAGATATTTGACTAATCGACCTTTAACCTCTCATCAAGAAAAACGCAAGAAGTGACATTTTCATTTGATTAGTAGTCGGGAGTACTGACACTTTCTTTATAACATTCGCGCACAGATGCACTTGATAGTAATGGATTTGTTTGATCTTGAAACGCGCTTTACAAAAATCAAATTCTTGAGTGTCACAGCCTCAGTCGCTTTCGGTTAAGGCAAGGTCTAAAAGGATTCCATCGTAATCAAATGCTAAAATTCAAGAACATCCAGATTGTGCAAACACTTGGCATTTTAGTTACAGTTTCTTTTGCCTAGAGAAAAGAAGACTATTTATCAGAATGCCATTAATCCGGCTGAATACATGATTGCGTTCAGGAAATACAACTCTCGTTAAAAGTGAGTTGGAGTCGCATGATTTCCGCATTTTTTATGCCTGAGCGTCTTACAAAATGAGTATTTCATGTTTTGACTTAATTTTGGTGATTTTACTCATTTTGTAGAGACTCTCAAACATCAAATACTGAATCATGTGATCAACTTTTATATCGAAGTTGAAAGTTGATGTTCTGAACTCAATCATGTTTCATATTTCATGGCATTCTGAATAGTTTCTTTTCTGCAAAAGAAAGTGTAGGAAAATTGCCAAGTGTTTCACAATCCATAGATACTTCTTGAATTTTAGCATTGGATTCCAGTGGGAACCCGGGACGCGCAAACTTGTGAAACTATGGAAAAGCTTGCAAGAATTTTCAAAATTCGATTAAAACTTGCAAGCGCTTGCAAGCGTTATGTAAAGTTTGAATTCGCATTGCTATATTTTGAGAAATATGTTTAACTTGCTTTGTTTAGGCTAAAACTTGTAATGTGAAACTTGTTTCCGTGGTGTTACTGTCCATGTTTGTAAAACTTGCATCAACTTATCAGAATTTGAAAGGACTTGCCAAACTTGCTTCCATGACTTTAGCTTGCAAAACTTGCTTTCGTTGTGTTAAAGAGTAGGCTACTGCAGTCGAAACTTACATTGACTTACTAAAATTTGAAAGCATTTGTTTAGCTTAATGACAATCATAGAGTGAGCACACCAGTCGTCAATTCGAAATCGCACTCTCACACGCGATCGCGGTAAATGACCGCTATCGCGGCAACGGCACAGAAATTCGCGACTGTGAAAGTTATATCCCGCGCTCTTTCGCACTCTATTGCGGAATTGATGCGATCGCAGCTATTCGCACATACTTTTGTGACCATGAAAGCAGTCGTAGTTATTCGCGCTCGCTTCACTTGTGTGGGATGTAGGATGAATGATTCCGCGTTTACTCGCACTCGATCGGCTGTGTTTTTAAAAAGGTGAATGACTGTGAATGTTATTGCAGAATAGTGATAGTGTCTATGATTGATACTCACAATCAAGTGCACTCAAAAATCGATAATTCAGAAAGCATTTGTGGGAAGAAGATGGTCTCTGTTCCAGATGGGGCGCGTTATTTTCACGTTCGGTCGATGAGGCACAGGAATTCCTTGCAATTCTCCATTCATGAACATGTCATTTTATTTATGAAGCCTTCCATATATGAAAGGTACACTTCTCAAAAAACGTAGATGACGTCAAGTGCATGTGGTGTACGACTCCGTATAATAAATCCTAGTTGTTGTGTAGGCCTTTTCCGTGTGCGGTCATTATGTGAATTTATTCAACACAGCCCTGTATTTGATTAATATTCGTGCTCACTCTATAATACTGAATGAAATATACGAAAATTTGATGATAATGATGAGTGAAGAGTACACTTGATAAATGCAAGCAGATGATGTTGACTGAAACAAATAAGTAAGCAAAGCAAATTATCTGAGAAGTTCTATTTTGTTTAAGTATTCACTATTTTTAAAGTTACCTTCATTTACACTTCTGCATTTTAGCTGAAAGGCAACCTTAAATGTAAATCGATGCAGCTTCTCCTCCAATAGCTTTCTACAACATCTTCAAGACAATATTGCATAGCAACATTAATTAATTAACGGTTAACAGCATTGAAAGACTCATTTCGATAGCAAATTGCCCCACTACTTATGTCCTATGAAAGAGTGCTCTTCCTAAGATTTCTTGGCATTGTCTCTTAGGTTGGCTTTCCTGACATCAGTTGAGTGCTTCTGTAGTCACATATAAGATGGACAGCTGACGTATGTTTTATTGTATGAAATTTATTCAGTATTAGACTTGACTGATATTTTAGAAAAAATCAGCTGATCAGGGGATGGCACGATGTGTTTCAGCTAGGGACACTATCTGCCTTAAGAAGTGCCTTGATAGTCAATTATTTGTTGGATACATGTTTGAAATACATGATCCTAGGTTAAGGATGATAGAGGTCCACAGATAGGTTATTATTTCCATTCCCAGCCTTGTCAATAGCACTGTCCAGGACACTTCCCTCAAAAGACTCGAGAATGCATTCTGTAGAGTTTGTATTAGTATTTTGATAACCTTACAACTTCGATGTATTTTGGTCTTGTTGATGACTCGGAGAACGTTCAGACAGTGCTGTTTGAGTCTTGCTGATATCCAAGTCACCATAGGCTAAGTTATTTTGAGTCGTCATTCACAAAGCGGGGTGAAATAGTCACGTGATTAATTAAGATTCTTATGCAATTGTGATACATTCCTCATCGCGCATAATTTTTTAATCTTGTTTTGCTGGTTGTTGAAAACTTTCTGCTTGTCAACCAAAACAAGTGTCAGAGAAATCAAAATAGGCAGACCTGCATTTAATATTCAAGCACGCAGTTGAGATTGCATAGATAGCATTAGAGCAATTTCGTTCACATCCCCTGTAAGTTTGCTCAATCAAAGGAAAAGACAATAGGGCTTAACTAAATTATTCAATGTCAGACATTTTGAGCTTCCCCTTGATTTCGGGGAGTGTGGCTATTGCACCGACTGAGCCTATACATTATTCTTACATGAATTACAACGGAGAAATGCGCCTCACATTTCTCTCAAATGAGACCTCTGATAATATCAAGATATACGCAGGCGTTTCTTCGCCCCACTTTTTCTATCTTAATTAGAAACTGCATAGTGAAATTAATTCATATTCTAATGGACTCTAGAACACTCATAACTAACTCAATTTAGTGTAGATAACTTCTTTCTTCTGCCTGTTTGTTGGGTAACCAGTATCAATATCTCAGTCTGTGCAATGGCCAGGAAACAAAAATTGTAACGGCTCAGCCAGTATTGTGATCATTGCCCTCGGGGAGCGTAACATAAGCATGAGCTATGTTTGCAGTGAGCTTGTATTAGTGTTTGAACTTCGTGATTGAGCAAGACATCTAAACGTTAAACGATTGCTTCTGTCAACGCAGAATTTTTACTTAATAAACTTGGGAACCAAACTGGAGAAATTCTTCGGTCACTGATAATGCGCTGTGACAAGTGACAAGTAACCCGTGATTTCAATCCTCGACGTGAGAAGCTTATCTTGATCAGCAAGTTTTGAATTCTTCGACTTGATCAGTGATAAGTTCTTACTTACCATATTCACCCACTTCATGACGGAAGGAAATTTACTTATCATGTTTGCTTTATCATTATGTGCGGAAGAAAAACATATAAAATTTCATAGTAAATGAATCATTAATAATTGTTGCAGGACAGCCTGCATTTGGCGTATAGACCTACCTATCCAGTCACATTCAACATTTGCTGTTTCTGTTGATATGCTTAACTCATGAGACACCTTCACTATCTTAAGGAATGTACGCAGCCTATTTCAATAAAACTTGTGTATAAGCTAAATTCCAACATCACATTTTAAATAGAACGGGTGACCCAAAGGTCTTTCTGCCCAAAAGTGTTGTGAATGAATCTTCTGTATTTCTTATGCCGTAAATGAATATTCTATTGAAAGATTTTGCAATAGATGCGCTCGTAGGTGGAGGTGAACAGACCGTAAGACGCATTGCAAGATGCTGTGTTCAGATCTTTTTTTACATTATTCACTAAGTTTTTGCACACATTTGTTAAATTAGAAGGAAGTTCTTGGCATTATCTAATTGCTACTTGCTGTGCAGCACACTCCATTCTCCAAACAACTCGTTGGGAATTCAATATAATGCCTCTGAGCAACGAAATTTCAATACACTGGATGAGTGTTGGATTGCTGTAGCCTAGCTTACAGGCAATAGGCCAGGAAAATCGAGACTTAAACATGCGCGGAAAATTTTTTTACTTTTGGGTTCGAGAAGGATACACAACATATTTACAAAAAATTCCAGGATATCATTCGGTCGACAGTCGCCGTCAAATTTTTATTGAGAGGTAGCATGGATAAGCATAACTGCGTTTATGCTCAGTTTGTAACTGCGCTCTTGGATTAGAAGAAGGGCCGAGTGGACAGAGCACAGAAATAAATTGCTCTGTGTGACAGACCATCGAGGTTGCACAGCGATTTTTCGAAAACATTCTTACTAATGTCCTCTTATGGAAATTCGTGAACATTGTGTCCCGTAAATATTAGCCATCTTTTCCCACCGGTAGTCTAGTGCCGACAACTCAGCATGGATGATATTCCATGCATTCACTCGTGGTTCCTGAACATGGCCTATGGGCTCGTCAGATATACCGAAGATGCGCTTTCCATTTTTTCAATTTCCGTCAGTTTTGAACTTAGGACCCATCTCTTATCAATGTTCTCATTTGCTGTGACTAACATAGTTGCCACTGCTGCGCTATTTTATCGTGCTGAGCTATTTCGATGTTTCCTGCGCTATTGTGCTCTTTTGTAGTGATAATGCGCTATTTTGATACCAAAGCTAAAAAATGATAAAAGTGATATCTCTAACATATATTATTGTACACGAGTCCTTCATTTGATTGCCGGAGTACGTTCACTAATTTTTCAAGCTTCCAAATCTATTTCTAAAATATTGTTGATTTAAGTAGCATGTGAGATCTTTTGTAGCAGGATGACATAAATTTTACCTGTAAGCAGATCAGTATTATTGTTTCTACTGAATTTGCCATATGTACGTGAGAATGGATGGTTTTAATTCTTGGAATTCTTGACAGAGCATAACAAACAATATGACAAATTGAAAATTCTAATTTGACAACTATAATTTGATTTGTGTCACAACAAATTGAAAAGCATAATGACAATTCCTTGAAGCTTCTTTACCTCCAAACATTACCTCGATAGACAAATCAATGAACAATGGTGCGAATCTGCGCGTCTGCTGAGTTCTATTTGGTTCCTTTTCTTGTCAGACACGATGAAAGAAAAAAATACATCAATCCAATGCGAGGCAGCTGGCAGTTTTGTGTTGAAATGAAATTTTCTAAGTTTCCGATTTAGCGGAAAATGCGAAGTCTAGAGCCATTAAGTTTAGCATAGAATGTCTTCAGGTCATTTTCCTTGATGTGCTTGTGTTGCTATCATGTTTCTGATCGACCATGTATGCGAGAATGTGGATTAAATTGCTCAATATGCTTGTATTTGCCGATATTAGAGCTTGCCAAATCTGAATGTGTTAAGCTTCATAGACAGGGGTGCATGAACATGATAGAAAATGACCTGAAGACATTCCATGTCAAAAATTATGACTCTGGGTTTGGTACTTTTCGTTTAATCAGAGAAAACACAGAACATTTCATTTTGACCAAAAACTGCAATCTGTCTCCCATTGGATTAACATGTGTTTTCCTTTGATCCTGTCTGGCAAGAAGAGGAACCAGGCGGAACTCGGTAGACTCACGGACTAGTGGTGGCCACATCATTTTGTGAAAGTCTCATTTTTGGCCTCGTTCCCTGCAGAAGCTCGTTCTGGCTACCGGACTATTTTCATGGAGAAAAGCTCGGAGGTATTTTAACATTTCGATTTTACTGCCAAGTCGGGAAATTCTATGGAAAGTTGACGGAAAGACTTCCCACTATCTTCCACCAGGCAATCGACTTCTCTGTGCGATGATATTTTTAGATCCAGCAACCGAATTCAGCTAATGGAAGAGGCCAAACGTGTGGATGAAACTGCAGCAGAGCTGGATAAGTGCATACTGAAGTTACCTAAACGATGGTCAACCCGTCAGCATCCGAGAAGGCATACTCAAACGAATGAGTAGCATGATCCATAGACATTTTGGCAAATCTTCTTGATATCATGGACGCTTTAATGATACAATTCTACCCAAAAAACTTTTGTTTTTTTTAAATTAGATTTGAAGTCATAATTTTTTTAAATGGTTATTCAGATTGTATTTGGGTCATCCAGTAGATAATTCGTCCTTTAACAATTTTTCTAAGTTTTAACATGATAAGGTGCCTGAAATTAATTTCGCATGTTTATTGAGTATTTTTTGGAGGTAGGTTGGTGTAATCTACTAATGTTTCTTACATAATGTAACGTGCAGTTATATATACATCGCTGTGTGTGTGTGTTTGTGATATTATTATGATTCTGATCGGTGATGTATACGAGAACGTGGTTCTCGGTGGACAAAGTGCATGTTATAAAACAGCATGTTTATGTCTGCAGACAGTAGGAGGCTTGCCAAATCTGAATGTGTGTAACTTAATAGATAAATGTTCATGATGATCATAAATTCAGAAAAAATTTCCTCAACCTAGAATTATTTTGTAAAATGAGAGAAAGTGGGGACACAAGTGATCAATCCGTGGGCGAAGCGTTCTGTCGTGTTTATTTCTCTCATTATATTTTCGTTTGAAGAAATTTTCTTCTGAATTTATACCGTAATCAATATACTAACCGATGGATTCCATGGATCAGTTCATAAAGACGATAAGAAATGACCTGATGACATTCCAGGTCAAAAATTGTGGCTCCAGACTTCATAGGTCTACCTTTCAATTGATAAGAGAATACATAGAAAACTTCATTTTGAAAAATGTGCGATCTGTTGAATTTAGTCAGTCGTGTCAATTCGAGAACTCGCTTGAAGTCCACTACCTGTTGCTTCTATAGTTTTAGATCATTATCAAATAGATTGAATGAAATGATACAACGCTATTCTGAAGAAAAACTTGACAAAGTTGCTTTTCATAGCTTTTGAGTGACGCAGTACTTTTACCCTTGCTCACTTTTAGTTGCAGCAACGAAATACCGAATTAGGCACATGACCGGGCACACGTTCTGCTGTATAATCTTGATATAAAAGATCGTTCGAATTCTTCAGTGTAACGTATCTAAAGGAATTAGTTAACATGACATTCATTTGTTAAAGTGCATGTATCATGTTGCAGTGTTCGAATGATATTAGTATGTGACAGGGCTGGGACCGGTCAATCATTCATAACCGGCTAACCCAATTATATTTTTAATCGGTTATATGAGGATCACCGGTATTTATTTAGTTGTCAAGGTTTATCGACAACTACGGACCGAATTCCTCGAAACTTTCAACCGAATTCCTCCACTTGCAGTGCTTTGATTTCAATGTATAAGTGCATTACTTCACCGACGTCGTAACCGATTTTAACAGGTAACCGGTTAACCGATCCCAACCTTGGAATGGGAAGTAACATTGTGCTGTCTGAAAATCCCTGAGTTTTGTTATGGGTATTCCACGACGAACGTTTTGTGTCAAAGGGGATTTTTTGTTCATCTCATTAAAATATCGATCAAGGAGTATGCCATCATGTTTACTTCATTTCATGTACAAAATATTATTTTATTCCGAACTGCTTGCTCTTTTCTGACCCAACGAAAATTGGAATAATTATGGATTATATTAAATTAAATGCTATTTAATGGGAAAACGATGATATATGCCGTAGTTTAGGACAGATTTTACAGTTAATTACATTTTTAGTTATACGTGAATAAAGTGATAACACTTTGATGCAAACAAGCATGCGTTCTAGGAAATCAGGATTGATCACAGTGAGCGAGTTGATGCAATGAGCTGATGATCATTATGCGTTCTACTTCAACAAATGACTAGATGCTACTAGCTCAATGACAATGTAAACTTAATGCATCGACATTTAGTCTGTATTGGTTATTCATTGCCATGCATTTTATTGGCGTTATTTTTAATGTCTAATAACCATATTTTATTAATTATTAAAATATTTTATCAATTATTTTCACTATGGGTGAACTTCACTAGGTGACATGCCACGCTCAATTACGCGCAATTCACGCGTAAACTACGCGTAATTGCACTTGACCCTAAACATCCGTAGGTACGCGTGACATTGCTGCAACATCTGTCGGCAGTCATGTTATATAAACTTTGCGTCTCATGTGTCTGTATGTATCAGAGGCTAAACAATGTGATAGGACCTCAATTTCATGCTCAGGGAAGACAGAACATGCTTAGCGTGGTTCAAGCGGCAGCACAGACAACCGTAGACGACGCGCAAACTATAAACGCTCGCCCGCGCGTATTCATAAACATTTCCCATGTTTTAACAGCATCAGATCAAGTGATTTCTGACTCTTGCGTATGTATGCGCGTGGAAGAATAGAATGTCTTTAGCACGGATGTTTGGGGTACTCCGTAATTACGCGTGAATTACGTGTAGCATGTCACCTAGTGTAGTAAGTAGTAACACTACAGTTCTGGTGATAATTAATTCAAATATCTAAATAATATTGGCGATAATGTCCGCATCTTCAATTTAGCACCTTTGCGACTAAGGATGTACTTCCCTCCATCAAGTAAAGTCAAGCAGGCTCTCTGTAAGAATATGATCACTGGATCATTCGTAAATCATAAATGATCTTATTGTTAGAATCTTTCACGTATGACTATGCTCTATAGTTTTAAGACTGATTAAATTAAGAGAAGAACACCATGCATAACGGTGTTCCACCACAGCGAGGCATTCGTGTGCACACTTGATTTGATAAGCGATTTTTACAATGTTCGATCGGACTTGGATTTCAGACGATGCCATAGTCGTCTCCATCTACTATCAATGAATCCGAAGTTCATGATAAGGCTATATAGGACATCGTCGATTTGAAGCAGTGAATCGTGGGTATTTTCACTTGGTGACATCCCAAATGTTAAGAGGCCCTTTCAGCAAAAATTTTCTTCCTCTTCATATCGTCATAGAAGAAGAACTTCATGTCTTGAAATGAGGGATTTGGAGTCAGAGTCCCGGAGTCCTATCATTTTTGCTGGAGTCGGAGTCGGACTCCGGCCTATAACTAGACCCGAAATATAATACAAACAAATCATTTATCCTCGTACATAGCTGTCAGTGTCTTGATGTCAACTTTCTCCGTCATACAAAAGTACAGAGACAGCAGTGCATGCAAAGCTTGTAATAGATGAGGGAATAAATCGTGATAGTGAAAAAATGGATTGTCTTTTCACTCGGCGATTAAGAAGAGAAGACAAGCCTTCCTAGCCTCGATCACACCTACGCGCCAAAGGTAACATCAGAGACAAAAATGAAATACTAGTTTGTTTGAGAACATTGCCTCTTACCCTCACATTAATCGTGTGTGATTTCTCCTCCAAAGCGCATATTAAAATCGAAAGCGTACTCATATTTTTTGTAGAAAAATGTGGGATTTTCCTGCCTGGTAGAGACTGGAGAAAACCATGTGAAGCACACATCAAAAAGATGGGAGGAGCCGAATCGTATGCATCCAACTTAAAGCGACATTTGATTAACTTTCATCGATAATGATTGATAATTGATACAGCAATGATCACCCACATTGGTTCAGCTAAGCCTATAATGATCTATGATGTAGGTTACCGGTTTGTTTTCAAAAAACTGGGCTTTATATACTTTCCGCCCAGAGTTGGAGTCCTATCAACCCCCGGAGTCGAAGTTGGAGTCCTATCAAAATGATAGGACTCCGCATCCCTGCTTGAAATGTTGCAATTTATCCATCATTTTAAAGCTACACTTGGTTTTAGAATTGTAGAATGTGGATCTTTAGGAAACTGAAAGGAAGATAGCCTATCAATTAATTGGTTACCAAAATACCTATTGAGCATAGTTATAGATGTGGTGTTCTGACAACATTATCAGCAATGATTCACAAATACGATTGATATTCTAGTGAATATATTCCACACAAAAGTCTTCACATAACTCATTTAGCATGAATAGGACTTTATACTCGCATACGGAATATTGAACCTTTTGCTGTGATACCCAGTATATTGTTCGATTTTTGAGCATAAGTTATTAACCTAATTTTTTTAAATGAAAGTCATCACATAATTTGGATGTTTACTGGGTTTACTAAACAACAGGTGCATAGAAGTTGCACAGAGGTAATAAATAAGTACTCAATCTTAAGCTCTGTATGAAGCTAGGATCGTTGTTGGGCGAAGGGCAAGTGGCAAATAAGTCCCAAATGCAGAATTGAGATATGAATGCGCAGTTTAATTGTCTTACATTAGTGACATTGAGACAACTTCTATAATGTGTCTTCACTTTTCAGGTGCATTTTTGATGACAAATATATTGGAGATGAACCTTGACATGAATGAAGAAAAGCGAATATTGCAAGAAATAACATTTTGTGTTGGATTCTACGCTTGTCGAACTAGAACCCGCCTCATCATCCTGTGCGCTTGGTAAGTCGAATTTGTCTCGCTGATACGTTGGTCACTATTTATTCTCAAGTCACCAAAAAATTGTTGCTAACTTTCTGTATAGGCCTATCAAACCCTTGTACAATAGACGACATTGTGGTCGTCCCATAAATCAGACAAGACTCAAGCCAACTTCATTAAAAAAATGTTTACGATCTACTCATCAATTTGTATATCATAGGCATGCACCCCAGTTTACTTAATAAATATCTGCAGGTGAGCAAGAAACTTTCTTCAAGAGCACTTTCGGAATGGAGTGTAGATTGTACTTGCCGCTTCTCGTCATGGATTGGTAGAGGAACAAATTAGGTTACATGATATCAGTACCTCCTGTTACCAGAACTGCCGCTTTAGCACGTGTACCACTTTCTTCGAGCGATTCATGCGAGTCCTCGCATTTCCTTACCGCCTCACATTGAAACCAAACTTCACACTGAGATAAGCTCATCCTAACGTGGATAAGCGCGGCAAATCAGCTAAGTCAGACAATGGGAACATATTCAAAAATCAAATAAAGCACTTTTTTGCCAAAGAACCTAGTCCTCACATTTTTATGTTGCTCGATGAAATGTAACCAAACTTGGTTTGAGACCTAGTATCTTCCAGATATAGGTGGGCGCTAAATGCAGGATATTCTAATGATTTTGTCAGCGTCAACTGTCTCTATGATTTTAAAGAACACATTTTTTTGTTCAAAGAACGAGAGACGGAATCCTCGCTTTTCTTGCGACTGAATGGAATGCAAGTGCATGAGTCAACCTCTTTTTATTCTAAAACAAGTTATTGAATTTTTGAGTAGTTAACTTAGGCGGATTGAAATTATCTTTTTGCACCATGTTTGGATTTAGTTAGGTCTCATGCCAAGTTTGGTTGCATTTCATTCTGCACCAGAAATGTGAGGATTTTTTCATAATTCATCTTCAAATTATGTTTTTTTAAAAGTGTTGAAGGTCCTTGTCAGAATGAGCTGATTTTCCCCGCACCAGGCGCCAACCGATCTTAGAATAAGCTTGACTCTCGAGAAGCTTGAATTTATCAAAATTTCGCCAGCAGAACAGAAAATGGATCATACAAAAATTTTCAAAAGTCAAAGATAGATCAAAATATCAGTGTTTGGAGTTCACAGCTTTCATCTCTTTATTCAGAGTAGGTTTTAATGATATTATATAAATAGCTTCTATGAAACGCAAATTGATGGTATCGATTTATTTTGATTATTACTTTCATCACAATAAAGAAAATGCTGCTTGAAGTTAATCATGAATCACTGTTACTCGTGAAGTTTGGTTGCAATGGAAAGCAATATGAGAAGATATGAAATAATACAAGGACTCGGTTGAATCGTTCGGAGAAAGTTGCACCAATCGCTTTAGAAACTCATTTGATGATTGTATTTTTTATAGGCCACAATTTGATTTTTCTGACCATTGCCTTACTCCGCATCATTATGTTGACGTCGTCTGTTAATGTTCACGATATCAAATGTAAATGCGAAGTGGATAAGCGAACTATCATACCAGAAATTTGTTGGCTGAGTGACAAAATGTTAGTTCTAAAATTTGAACTTGGTAAAAGTGACTTAAACTTGTTCAACTGATGTTCAAAATTGTTAAATTGCAATACTTCACTACATTAATACTAGAATTAAAAGGGTTCTTTTTGTCACGATTTTGTCATTTTTCTTGTGAATTGTTCAGAAATTTTTGACGGATTTTAGTTGGCAACCCTGACTTGAAATACTTTGCTTATATTCTTGTTAATATTTACTGAATGATATTTTGCTTTTAAACCTATACAACCAATCGTCTTGGTGGATCGTTAGCTTTGATTGATGTTAACGCTCCACCTTTTGATCGGTTTAGCGATAGGTGAATCTACAAATGTATATTTCATGAATAATCCTCAGGTAAGTGAGTAATATCTATTTGTTTCTAGAACTTATACAACTCATCTTGATGGATCGTTAGCTGTTAGCTGTTATGTTCTTGTTAACATTTACTGAATGATATTTTGCTTTTAAACCTATACAACCAATCGTCTTGGTGGATCGTTAGCTTTGATTGATGTTAACGCTCCACCTTTTGATCGGTTTAGCGATAGGTGAATCAACAAATTCATATTTCATGAATAATCCTCAGGTAAGTGAGTAATATCTATTTGTTTCTAGAACTTATACAACTCATCTTGATGGATCATCAGCTGTGGTTGCATTATCATGAGGAAAGCACCTTTCAGGCGATCTGAGCCCCGCGTGTGAGTCATAGACTTCAAAAAACTACTTGATTCTTCTTGTCAACCACGAATAAGTGCTACCGGTACATGAACAGGTCAAACTTGCTTCAGCTTGTGATAATATGGAAGAACTTACTTGCAATACACTATAACATTGGAAAACTTGACAAAATTCTATTAAAACTTACCTTATTTACTTAAAACTTACTTCCGTCGCGTTAAAACTTGTTTCCATTATGTTAAACTTACTTCCGTCGCGTTAAAACTTGTTTCCATTATGTTAAACTTACTTCCGTCGCGTTAAAACTTGTTTCCATTATGTTAAACTTACTTCCGTCGCGTAAAAACTTGTTTCCATTATGTTAAACTTAACTAGTTGCTTGTAAGCGTTTAGGTTTACGGAGGCAAGTTCTTGCAAGCTTTTGGAAAGTTTTGCAAAAATTTCTGACCCGGGCCTCTTGGCCTATCTGGCATACTTCTACTGATTCAATTGAAATGAAATAACACATGCAGATTCACTGTCAGAAATGATGATTTTGTATGGGCTTGAGTGGTTGATACATCGTCAGCGTAAAAAATGAAATAGAAAAATATGGTTCCGGGGTCCGTTATTTCGTGCATGTTAATCAAGGTACACCATTATGCATGATTATATCGTTGAATAGTATAAATCGAAATAAGCTGCACATTTAAATGACTTTGCATCGAATTGATAGGATTTCATAGAGCACAAGGTCAAAGACGGATTAACTTAAGGAATCACCATCAGTCCAGAAAAATTCCGTTGTTGTATTGAACTGATATGTAGTTCTATTGCCCTCACGAAAATTCTCATAAGTCTCATGAGATTCTCATAAGAAAATATTTAACTCATGAGATTCTCATAATGCTTTGATGAGAATATGATGAGTGGTAATGAGAACATTCATGAGGATAATCTCATGATGCGTTCATGGGAAAATCATGAACATTCATGAGGTTTTTGTGAAAATAAGTTAATACACAATAATATTAATACACGCCCTGTCTGAATCAACTTATTATCGAAGAAAATTGCCCAAAGCAGAAAAAAAGTGAAAAAAGCTTTTTTTGAGTTGCTATAGCTGACTGATAAAAAGTAAACAAAAACGAAAATAATTGTCGGTGCGGTTTTTGAAAAAACGCATTTTTAAAAAAATTTGAATTTTTTTGAATTTGAATTTTTTTTCTAAGAAAGGAAAAAAATTGCCCAAGCATTGAACCTGATTTTTCGGAGTTGGTATGCCATAATGATAGAAAGGAAACAAAAATAAAAAAAGTCGTCGGTGTAGTCATGTTACTTTTTGAAATTTGAATTTTATTTTGTTGATTATTTTGTGATCCTCTTTTTACCTGCATATTTGAAAAGAAACCAGTCAAACAGTAGAATAATCGACTTATGGATAATGAAAATGATCTTTCTAATCATTCATATTACATGTGGGCCTATCAGTGCGACTTCGGCTATACAAGATAGTATGTTTTTAATCATAAGACACTTTGGTTGGTCTACAGTTCAATAAGTCCCGGAATATACACCTGACTTTCGCCCTGCCGATGATAAATGTCGATGTCACCCCGGCCTAGTTAATCCGATGCCAAGACTGACTTTAGCCCCGGAAACGGTTTGAAGCACGGGACGTCACTGTAATTATGTATAATTCATAGATATCCTTGATGAAAACTGACGCCTATATTTATTCATTGTGAAAGTGAACTTTTCAGCTGATTTTGAAATTTTTTGACGCTGAGTATTCAAATCAATTTTGTACTGTAAAGATGCCAAAGAAATGACAGGTAGACTTCATATTTCTGGCTTCCGCTAAAGATCAACAGCTCTCAGCTGTCCAATTGACAAAAAATCACAAGAGACAAAGACTGATGAGAGCGAGTGATCACATTAACTGGAATATCGACGATTGGAGTCCCATGTTGAAGACTGATGAGTTCAGATTTTATCTGGATATGACTGATGAAGGAGAAAGAGTTTGGAGACATCGGAATCAGTGGTTACAGTTCAACAATAGTCAATATCTATAGCAACATGACATAATGATTACATGGGTGTATATACTGAGAAGGACGGTACCGGTCTATTCACCGGCAATGTACCAATGAATCAGCAATTTTATTGTAAACAGAAGTAGCAGAGCCTGATGCGAATATCTGCGATTGCAAGTTCTATTTCATACTACAATCTAAGCACTCAGTGTGACAACATGTCATTCCAATCCTGAAGCCAGTTGAACATGAGGAATTTGTGCAAATGTATTCCTGTATTCTAAATGATGATTTCTGTATTTACAACCGGATGTATAGTCGATTTTCATTTCATTGAATAAACGTTACTTACTTACTTATCATTATTATTATTATTAGTCTTATCAAGCTCTTGTATGGGTGTTTCATAATAAAGCGAATTAGATTGATTCATTTCCTGAGGTTGGGTAGTGTAGTACCCCAAGGCGGGTCTAACTAGTAAAAAAGTAAGGCGGGTCGAACCGTTAGTTAACCAATCAGAAGCGTTAGGGCTCCCTCGCGAGTGTCCATTGTATGACGTATTCATCGCGTGTTAATTCTGTCTATTCGCTCAGATCATGATATGAACTGCATCAATGTCATCTCAATCTCGATGCTTGGGCTCGCCCATCAGTCTTGAAAACGAATAGCGAATTTCGCTGGCGTTATTGTCGCACAAATAGAGCAGATGTGGATGAAATTTATGATCAAGAAATAGAGTCCACTACTGATATTGCAGGTTATTTAAGTTAGACAACATCTCTATAGGTGGGGTACTGCCCCACCAGCCCAAATGGATGAGCCTCCACTGCTGTCAAATCATGTTAACCCAACTTTTACCGATTCATTCTTGATGACGCACTGTAGAACAAATTTAATTCTTATTATAGGTAATTATTGATATACGTACTACTGTATTTGAAGCTTATTAGTAAGGCATCACAAAATTGTGAAATCTACACGGTGAAAAAAGATTTAGTATTTCCGGCAAGACATTTTAATTTCTTGACTGCGAGATGCAAAAGCAATCGAATGAAGTGAGCTTTCATGACTTTTCATAACTTTTAGTAGTTGACAATTCTGTTGTTTTAATGATTACATGGGTGTATATACTGAGAAGGACGGCACCGGTCTATTCATCGGCAATGTACCAATGATACGGCAAATTCATTGTAAACATAAGTAGCAGAGCCTGATGCGAATATCTGCGATTGCAAGTTCTATTTCATACTACAATCTAAGCACTCAGTGTGGCAACATGTCATTCCAATCCTGAAGCCAGTTGAACATGAGGAATTTGTGCAAATTTAAAATGACTGAATGTCTTCTACAGTGAATCTTCATTCATCTTGAGGTATCCGTACAGAGAGGCGAAGATTGAAATCTCCGATTGCCAACAGCATCTTCTTCAAACTTGGATGATAGCGCTCACGAAGAATGCCAGAAATACCACACACATAGCGCAGTGTTGCAAAATGTTTACAGATTGTTTTATGGCTTCAGGAAGAGAACGTGTTCATCTTCACACAAAAGTCGGCTGCCCAATATAGGTCTACACCAATGAATTCAAATTCCTGTATTGGTTGTACCTATAGGTCCATCTGGTGAAAAAGCAATGTGCTCAGTCAGTAGTAGGCTATCTATTTTACTATGCATAAACATGTATCTATTATACAACAACTTTAAATCACTCGCCTTCCAGAATAGGTGGTGATCATTTGTGTCCGGATAGTCAATAACCATAAATCAATTTCAAAGTCATTGTTTGTTTTATATTGTAGTAGCTGCCATTTGTAGAACAAGGCGGAGCTGCGTTGAGTTTCTGGTTTAGTTCGGTGGCAAAAGTGGGTGCTGAAAAACTTACTTTCACAGTCGTGGCGTGGCACAAACTAAATAACATTTTCATAGCGTAATTGAGCGTGGCATGTCACCTAGTGAATTGCCAAGATAAGAATTCACTTTACGCCAGTTTCCATGAAGTTTGAACCTGGTGAATTTCTAAACGAAGTACACGGCTGTCTTGGAGAACAGGTGACAGAATCAGAAGAGATTTTTAAAAGATCTCCTCCTCCATCAACACCAATCTTCAGGATATCTGGGCAATGATTTCTGGAGGAATTTCTTTTGAAATCAGTTCGGGTACGTCAGATCAAAGAACTGTCCGCCGTGATGCTTTCTCCACTGTCTCGCCCTTTTCTTGTTTTACGAAGTCAATTACGGGATTTTCACACGCATGCGAATTCGATTGCGAATCACGGCGAATTAAAATATTTTCTAAGGGCCATCAGTCGTCCTAGCTTCTCACAAGAATTCGCATCAATTCGCAACAGTTCTTCTAAGTTCACCAGCTGACGGAGAATTTTTTGAAATTTCCAAAACCATTCGCATACCACAGCGATATGGCTACGAACCGATTGCGAATCTTGATTCGCCGTTATTCGCAATCGAATTCGCATACGTGTGAAAGCCCCTTTAGTTGAACTTTGAAAAGTTCATCAAGCTGATGATCTCGATAAAATAATTCCAAAATTGTTTTTATCGTTTGTGGAATCATTCAGCTGCGCTTTCAAAGTAGGTTTATTCAACTTTTTTAGCTTTCAAAGCTTTAAGTTCTAAGTCTACACTGTAAATCTCTCAATAGCACTCCAAGATTTTCAATGACGCAAGTCGGACAATTTGACGCAGAAAACCATTTTTACCAACTGAATTCGTCACTTCAGATACGTGACGTGACGCAGTCGGTCTTTATGACGCAAATGGTATATTAGACGCAAGAAGTATATTTGACTCAAGCTGAAGTAAATGAAAATTGAAGTCAGACTTTTTGACGCAGTTCGTATATTTGACTCAAAATCATGAAATAAATTCTGAAAACTTCCTGACGCGTCCGAACAATTTGACGCATTTGGTATATTTGACTCAAAAACGATCGATAATGCAATGCGGTATATTAATGTCTAAATATACGGTCAGAAGTCCTCTCAACAATTTCATGTATCGAATAAAGCGCTTATCTCATAAGAACAGGTTAACATGGAATCAAATAGTCCTATATCAAATGATGCCCAAGATTAACAATCTTATTTCAGACAGCGGTTCATGGTAAATTTTGCACAACAGAAATAAGGCGATCATGCTTTCTTCTAATTCAATGTTATCCAGTGTTATAATTATTTCTAAGGATAATTTGCTCAAAGTTTCAATGATAATCACATTATAAATGAGCTAATCACACGAGGGATCGTTTAAGTAGGCATGTCATTCCTTGAAAATGCATGAAGCTAGAGGAAGGAATTGAAACTCAGAAAATTGTTTGGGTCTAACTTCTGGACTGTGAATTTAGCAAGGATATGGAGGGGAGCACAGTATGGAACCGAAAGCAATAGGCCTATTGTCAATAAGAACTTTGTAAAGGGATAAAACAGCAGAGCATTTATAGGCCTCATACACCAAGTGAGCAAAAATTAGAGGTAAAATTTGACAACAAATAATAAATATAAATAGGACAAAGAACAAGAATAGAAGGATATCAGCAGATGTCACTTCCCTTTCAGGCTATGGTTTTCAATTATTTTTGTTATTTTCTGTTATTTATGAATTGAAGACAAAAGTAGGCTACCAAAATTCACTCTAAGCATTCGACAGGGCTCTCAGGTTCTTAAAGATACTTTTATAATGCTGGGATTATAAAATGAGAAAATCTAAAAAAACAAGAAATCGCAATGGGCAGCAGTGGCATGAATACACATGTAGACATACAGACTTCTGAAATATCTGTCACATGCATATGCAGATATCATCATTACGAGAAAACATTACTGTCTGCTTTCGATATTCGTTGGTTATACATTCGATGCGTGAAGCTATCCGCCACTGATGAACAATCCAAAAACCAACTAATCCTCA
Source organism: Prostheceraeus crozeri (assembly GCA_907163375.1). Taxonomy (NCBI): domain Eukaryota; kingdom Metazoa; phylum Platyhelminthes; order Polycladida; family Euryleptidae; genus Prostheceraeus; species Prostheceraeus crozeri. The sequence goes on from CAJQUW010015427.1 coordinate 20,782, forward strand.
GATCGGACAGATAATTGTAATCTATACAATCTGGGGATCCACTGGCTTCTGGCACAATTTTTGGCTGAAATCCGAATAACGATTCTCATCATCTTACCTACTTACAGGTAGGCTACACACTACTAAAAGCATTCATGCAATTCATGCAATAACAGAAAAAACACACAAAATAACAGAGATGCCGACAAGCCTCAAGCAACGTAATTTTTAATCCAGTGGATACAGAAACGCATCCATAAGGATTCAAAACTACCGAATTTGAGGTATACATCAAAAATTACTGAAAACACTTGTATTTTTCAACATTAGGAGGCTTGCCAAATCTGAATGTGAATAGCCTCACAGACAGATTTGCATGCATAGAAAATGACCTGAAGAAACTGCATGTAAAAAATCTTCGTCCTATTGCATTGAAATGTGTTTTTTTATCGTGTCTGACAAGATAAGGAACCGGATAGAACTCGGCAGACGCGCAGCTTCGTGGTAGGCTTATTTCATTCTGTGAAAGTCTCATTTTCGGCATCGTTCCTAGCAGAATCTCGTTCTGGCTGTTTGACTATTTCTGTGTAACTAGTGATCTTTGAACTCGTGCGATCAGGCCATAGAGATGGATTAGGCCTATTCATGTATTCGACCGCTCTGTGTCACTCGAAAGGAAGTACAACTGAAATCGATGGCATACCACCCGGCCATAATGGAATGGCAAAAAGAATGTTTAGGCTCACATAATAGGGTCCAGTGGGTGAACTGTTTCCGAGTTATATTTAAGTAAACCTTCTTCAGATAATTGTCGTGAGGCATGCACTTCTACTATTCTATAATACAATTGTCAATCCGAAGATGAAGCAAAACAAAAAATCCTTATAACGCTATGTTTATAACGCTAAGGGTAGAATTCTTTAACCCACTGCGTAAATAACTATGTTTGTCCCTCCTGACGCTCTACTGACTTTCTGTTGATTGTTGATATTCTTTAAGAAGATACGTCAACGTACTTCTGGTTCATCATGAAGAATCGCTTGTTTGCGACAATCGTATTCATCAAATACAGTGTGAATTCCAAAAAAAATAATTATTACTATACTATAAATAGTAGCTTATATATATTAGTAGTTATATATAGTAGTTTATTATAGTAGTTCTATATTAGTATTACATTATCATACGTAGAACAATGATAATAGTATTATTAGTTCACCAACGTTATCAAAATGTTGCTATTAGTTAAGGCCTCCACGGCCAAAATACAAATTTTTCTAGGCTTCTAGGTTTTCAAAATCTCTCGAAATCTGCACGAGCGAGATCAAACAAAAATGGGAGGCATTAATTTGGGACGGCACAAAATGGGAAGCATCATCAGCAAAGCTATGCGAAGAATGTAAGCCTAATATAATCCATGAAGACTGGAAACAAATGGAATAAGATGAAAAGCAAGTAGGCCTACATGTATTCTACCAACTATGTTCAACTACCGGTAGAATACTGCAGGTAGGCTACTATGGTACTGTCCCAAATCGGAATTCCCAGTTAACACACATCCAAATACAAATCTACTTGATACACCACACTATTCCGAAGAAAGATTCTTCAGATACCCTCACCGATATGCCCTCAAGTACAGTCTATTAATCAGGACTTTCGACTTTGATGCTCAGAGAAATTGATGAGCCAGTCGCTGCATTGTCGATTTTATCCTTCTAGATGAATTTTGATAACTATGAAGCAATGGGGAAAAATTCTCCTAACAAATTATACTTTGGTGTAAATAACGAATCTTTTCTGAGAGATGAAAGAAGAAATAGAGACGGGCTGATGATACCTTAGTACATGAAAAAGTACATGCACAGGCTTTACTCTCATTCAGGCTAAAATTCAAACTGCAAGCCATATCCATTATTATAACAATGATATGAGACAAGTCATTGCTCAAAATGATGTATCTTAAGGCACGAAGACCGAAAGTCTGAGTGCTTTATTGTCCTAGAGTATGATGATGTACTCTATCTGATCTAAAGCATGTTTACCATTAGAAAGCAGTGCTATATTTTCTCTTAGAAAATATAACACCGGTGAGGAAAATAAAGCTCAGTTATCCTAGATCCACATTTGTCTCAAGTTGTCCCAGGTAAATGATGTACATCTGTGATTCACGGCAACTCTAATTTCACAGTCCCAGAGCTGGCGAAATCCAGAAAATCTCGTGATTTTTTTGTCCCCAGAAAAAAATGTTCGATTTTTAATGAAGATAGGCCTCAAAACATTGTGATATCATCCTATTTCAACATTTTCATATGTCAAACCACAATTCACTCAGTTGGCAAAGTTAGAAAAGAGAATTGAATATGACGTGTCGATCATACACTCTTCGACTTGTCGAGGAGATGACGATATAGCTTACAATGAAGACATCCTCAATTTTCTAGTTTCAAGTGATTAGTAATGATAAAGTGCAGCACTTCTATGGCTACTGAACCTGCACTTTATGTCTTTCAGAACTGGCAAGGCCAGCGGGTCAAAAGAGAAGTCGCTTTTGACGTCGAAGAGATGACACAAAATTTTGGGGACATCGGTTTTTAGTCTCTAAAACTCCAAATAATGAATTTCAAGACAACTGCGCTGTCTCACAGATGGTTGAATGACATTATGTACAGCATAAAAGAACTTTGGTCAGCTGCCTGCTGAATATGTTTCGCAGGCTTCTAAAAAGTAGATAAATTTCCGGGGAAATGTAAAAATCGGGTGTTTTCAGAACTCAAGCGAACGAAAAATATAATAGACTGTCAAATGTATAAAAATGATCTATGGGCCGGATAGAGGAAACGAAACCCTACAAAATGATATTATTTGACTGTTTGATCAATAACTTATAAGAATTAGCTCAAACTTGGATTCCCTAGACTGTGCTTACATGAACTTTCAAAATGCGTATGAAATTGCCGAATGATTAAGAGTACAAGCAAAGGTACTTGAGTTTTATTTCATATAGTACAAATAAATCACTCTTATAAGCCCAAAATCGACGATGACGCTTCAGCGAGTTGTAATGATGCATAGACTACACAGTAAGGAAAGACGAGCGATTTTCAAACAGTTTCTGATCTAAGTCGACAATTACACGGCGTGTGACAGAAGAAGATAATTGACTAACAGATGATGAGCTGACTAGTCGGTCGCTTATGAATCCCCAACTTAAGGTTTATCTCCAACCCGTTATCACAGTTGTTACCATCCATCCACTCAGCCTAAAGAAGCATAGAAATACTATCTCTTATTGAATAGCTCTATCATTCTTGCTGTTGAGAATGTAAAATGTGCATGTGTTTATGACGACAAATTAGGAATTCCAAAGTCATGGAAAGTTTCAGTCCCGGATCAATGCGGAATCCCAAGATTGAACGAGTCCCGGTTGGGATTACGTATTGAGTAAGGACTGCAGTCTTCGGTACTTTTCCAAATCCCGGGATAGGAATTAATATAGAGATTTTGGAAATCCAATCCTGGGATTTCGGGATCTCAAAAAATTACAATCTCGGGATTGCGAAACGGGTCGATTCATAATGTCTTAGAGGATGAATGTTACTTTCTAATTGTGAATTAGTATGGGTAGACCTAATATGAGTAGCAGAATATTTGATGTTTGTTACTTGTTGTACAAGGTGTTTCAAAAGTAGGCTAACAGTAGAAATTGGCCTTGAAAAGCTATGTCTTAATGCTATAGATTAATAAGCTATGTCATAATAATCTTTTTCACGATGCCACAGATAGCTAATATGCCTTGTATTCGTAAGGGGCAAAAATTCAATACTCTTTGACATCGCGTAAATCATATTAAAATATCTCATGATCTCCAGTGTTTTCATGCCTACATATTTCACTACAACCCAATTTGAATCTATACCGATCATGAGAAGTCGAATAACTATCCAACATCTATCAAAAAAAAATTATTAGGAAACCATGTAAACAAGATAGTAGTTGTTTTAGTGTTACTGCGGAGAAGGAAGAACAGCTGACATTCGAATGTCCTCCGCGCCCCTCAGCCTGGTGCACGAAGACGCTGTCGTCAACACAAGACAGGGAGGCGAAGAAGGAAGAACAGCTGACATCCAAATGTCCTTCACCTTTGTTAATTCCAGCCTACTCTTAGACCATCGTCAGAAGCTTCTGACGATGGCCTAGAGGAGGCTGAAATTAATAAAGGTATTAACATTAAAACAACTACCATTTTGTTTGCTTGGTTTCCTAACAAAAAAATGAACAAATGAATAACCAAGGCCTATTCAACATATCAAAAAATTAATCAACTTAAAGTTGCAAAAATTCACGAACGCAAATGCTCAAAATGTCCACCATGGACATCGGCACATTCTTGTAGTCTTTCGGCCACACTGTGGCACACAGTTCTGCATAAGTTCCTGTCATCACTGATCTCTTGACAGGCATCTGTGATGTAGGAGCGGAGTTGAGAAAGTGTGTGAGGTTTTCGTCCGTACACTTTCTCCTTTACAACGCCCCAAAAGAAAAAGTCCATCGGAGTTAGATCGGGAGAGCGAGGAGGCCAAAGGATGCTACCACATCTCCCGATCCACTTTCCTGGAAAAGTGTCATTCAGATAGCTTCTGACACTCACTGCAAAATGCGCTGGTGCACCATCCTGCTGAAAGTACAGCTCATTGAAGTTGTTCAATGACTGCATCTCAGGAATCGCAAAGGATTGGAGCATTTGAAGGTACACCTCAGCCGTCACAGTTCTTTCAAAAAATACTGGCCCAATCACACCGTTGCTTGACATACCGGCCCAGACGGTTAAGCCAGGCTGGTTCAGCTCATTTGTTGATACCATGTGCGGATTTTCAGGGAACCAGTAGACACAGTTATGTCTATTTACGTGATCTGATAGTTTGAAACTGGCTTCGTCAGACCAAACTATCTTGTCAAGCAAATCTGGGTTCTCCCGAATTTCCGACAACATGAGCACAGCAAACTGCAAGCGTCGTTCAGCATCATCCGGTAGAAGGTGCTGCAACAGTCTGGGTCGGTATGGTTTCAACTCAACTTTCCTCATCAGTCTCCAAGTAGAGCTTAGAGAAATGTCCAACTCCACTGAGGCTCTTCTTGTTGACTTCTTCGGACTTTGAACAAATGTTTGGGCCACTAGCTCCTCGTTTGATGTTACTGAAACTGATCGAGGGCGTCCTGACTTCGGTGCATTCTCTACCGAACCGGTCTTTTCAAATTTATCTCGAATGCGATAAATAGCAAATCTTGATGGAGGATTGCTGTGAAAGGCATCTCTCCATTCCATTCGCACCTTTTCAGCATTCTTGTTTTTCCAAAAGGATTTCAAAATCCATTTTCTCTGATCATCTTTTAGATGACCTGACATGACAGAAGCAGCAAATTCAAAAAAGCTTCAAGCTTGTTTAATTCACTTCAAGTCAAACTAACAGTGTTTGATTCAAATCAAATTAATTGAACATATCCATGTACGTAATGTCAGATTGGTGCTATATCGTGTCCATGATAGATTTCAAAATTCCTTTGCCAATGGAATGCTACTGCATAGACTTCTAAATGATAGTAGCAATTACTTCGAAGTCTATGGCTCATGTTGGACTGATCATGGATATCCATCGACTGATTCAGGTGAAAATCGCCAATAGAACGGTCAACATAGATTTCCTAGGGCAAAATCAACTGTTAGCCTACTTTTGAAACACCTTGTATATATCATGCCGACATAATAGAAGATGCTACTTAAAATTCACAATTACATGTACGATACTACTATTTTTTACATATTTTATTGTCATCTTCCCTGCAGCACAGACTTCCACAATAAAAAAACGATTATTTTGTAGAACTGCTATCAGTATTCAATAATAGGCCATTACAAGTATTTGAAACAATTTCAGTAGTAATGGATAAAAGACCGTTCCAGGACACCATAAAATCAAAAAATTAGTACTTTTAAAAACGACATAAATTTATGAATTTAGTCCCTTTTTCAGGTTTTTAAGACCTAAATTCATGAATTTAGTCTATTCAAAAAGTACCATTTTTTCAAAAAATGGTATTTTTAAAAACAACATAAATTCATGAATTTGAACCCTTTTTCAGGTTATGAAGACCTAAATTCATAAATCGGCTAAAGCCAGAGGAGCTTCGCTCCGATTTGGGTGTTTTTAAAAATACCCAATTTTTCAAATTTTTCAAAATCTCAAATTTGAGAATTACAATCGGGCGAAGCCCTAGAACCTTCGGTTCGATTTTCACCACCCCCAAAATCATGACCGTTCCAGGACACCGAAAATCATAAAAGTTAAGAATCTCAAATTTGTGATTATGACATTTTTCATTGCTTAAATCATGACCGTTCTAGGACACCGAAAACCCGGACACCGAAAAAATCATAAAAGTTGAGAATTTCAAATTCATGAATTTTATCCATCTTTCAGGTTTTTAAAATATATCATGTGACTAAAAATATTTCTTTAAAAATGGATGAAACAAAAGTGGAAGGAACTTCAGAAATGGATGAAACAAAAATGGAAGGAACCTCAAGAATATATCCTTCGTTATCATATGAACGTAGTTCTACTTTAATGGACATTGAAAAGATTAACATTGAAAAAATGAATAAAGAAAAACACAAAGATAGAGTAAGGTATATGAAAGATAAGGAATCTCAATTATTATTAAGATTAGAGCATTATAAAAAATTAAGAAAGAGATGGAGTAAAGTTAAGAATGTAACACAAGGAATTGGCATATTCTTAACAATAAGTTTAGGTGCTTTAACAATTGTTATATCTTCAGGTGTTTTAGTAATTCCAGTAGTTGCTACAGCTTTAACAGGTACGGGTGTTTTTGCAACTTCACTTGCTACAATGTTAGAAAAATCTTTAATAACTAAGAAACGAAAATCATTAAAAACTAAGCATTTACATATTAAAGAAGTATATGATAAACTACATTACTACTTTCAAAGAGTATGTGATGATAATGTTATTACGTTAGATGAGATTGAAAAATTTGATCAAATAGCTAATGAAGTAAATCAAATATCATTTCAATCACAGACAGAAAAAGTTGATGATAAAAATAAAAAGGATGGCAAAATTTCTAGTGATGGTAAAACTTTTAGTGATGATAAAATTTTTTTAGAAGAGCTAAAAACTTTATTAGACAAAACTTTATTAAACAAAACTTAATACGAGAAAATTTTAAACGAGAAAATTTTAAACGAGAAAATTTTAAACGAGAAAATTTTAAACGTGAAAACTTTAAACGTGAAAACTTTAAACGAAAAGATTACAAACAACAAAGCAATAAAAAAATAATTTGTTCAGTAAAATGTTTTTGCTGTATACCAATGTTACCACAAAATTCAAATATTATATTTTAAAAAAATAGACAAAATTAAAGCTGATAATAAAAAATAAAATATTAAAACATTATATTTGTATATTTTTATTACTCGGTAAACAATTGTTCGATAACTCTTTCATGAATTTTTTTATCAATATTAATTGTGATAAATCCATAATCTTTTGACCAAGCATTATTACACGATTGTTTAAATTCATCTTTATCTCTTATACATAAATCTCTTAACAAATCACTTAAGTTTCTTGCATTTATTTCAAATAGTATAAATATATTTGCATTCTTTCTAATAACACTTCCATCTAATGAATACATACTTTGTGTTAAATAAAATACACTACAGTTATTATGTCTACCTCTTGTGAAATAATTTCTTTGAACTGACTGATTTCTGTCATTAACACAATCATCAAAAATTACACAATGTTTCATTGTTTTATCTAGTTTACTAGGATCTTGCATATTACCACTATCATCTATTAATTGTATTTTTATATGTTTATTTTTATTGGATTCAACTAATTGTTTATTTTTTGCTGCTTCTTCACACCACAAATTTATTTCTTCTTCATATTCAGATTTTTCGTATTCTTCGAATAGAGAAGCAATTGCTGTTTTTGTAAGATTATTTTCAAATCCATATTTTAAAAATTGATAGACGGGTTGTTCTGCTGTTGTTGTATAAATTATAAGATTGTTATAATCCAAAAAATTTGGAGACGTTAAAATTTTAAATAATAGATATGTTTTTCCACATCCTGATCTTCCGCAAATAACTGCTAAAACTTTATTAGATAAATTTGGATGATGATTAAATTTAAGTTTTTTTTTATTTAAAGTCATTTCATTCATTTTTAAAGTAATAAATTCATCCATTATTGAATTAGTGTTTTTAGAAACAAAAAAATAAAAATAAAATTTTAATTTAAGTTTATTTTTTTTTATTTTTTGTTTCTAATAATAAGATTAATAAGATTAATAAGATTAATAATGAAAATGATAAAAAAAATTAAACTTCTCTATTGTAGCGTAAAAGTTTATACCTCTCGAACGGGAGTTTATACCTCTCGAACGGGAGTTTATACCTCCCGAACCAAAAGATCTATCATAATCTCTTCACCTCCAAAATTTATTTCTTGTCCTTTTTCATCAGTGATTCTAATGTTAATGTTGTTAATAGTTTTTCTTGTAATAGGAAAATATATTAATGTTTGTGGAAATACATTTAATCTATAACCAATGGGTACAGTAAAAGCTGGAAAACTGAATATCAAATTTGATAATTTACCATTTATATATCCTCCTTCAATAATGTCACAATGTACAACAATTGAATTTATTTCAGTTATTTTTGGAATCTTCTCACCTAAATGATAACCTTGACTATAGGTTTGTTTATTAAATCCTAATAGCTTTGACAATGATCTATCATGATTAAAATCAACTTGATGATTTTCGTCTAAAGTAAGAGAAAATTTATTAACTGCCGGTTCAACTGCAAAATGTAATTGTTTCTTATCTTTAAATGGTATACCTAAATGTCTCTTAATTTCATTTGATATTGATTCAACTTCGTAAGAACCAGGAAGAAAAGTTAATATTTTCCATGTTTTGCCTTTATCAGTAGAATATCTAAATTGATCATTCACATCTTTGATAACGTTTTGAATAGTGTTAAATGTAGAGAAACTAGTCAATGCAATTTGATAATTTTTATTTTGTTCCAAATGTAGAATGGGTTCTAAATTACAAGTGTGTGATGAAGTAGTTGTTATAATTTTTAACGTCGTACTAAATTTTGATGAACCCAAAATCTCTGTTAGATTTTCTAAATGATTATTAATTTTGTCTAAATCTGCTGAACACATTTTTTAGTTAAAATTTTAAATAAATATTTTTTTTATAAAAAATTAAAAACAACAACATATTTCAGCTACGGGCGAAGCCCTGGAGGACATCAGAGATGTCCGGTTCGGGCGAAGCCCTGGAGGACATCAGAGATGTCCGGTTATACTTTTATAATCCTCTTCATTTAGAATCTTCTTTTCTAACAGTCTTTTCAATATAGCATGAATTTCATTAAAACTAGAATTATGTCCTTCTTTTATTGCCGATATTAAAATATTTAATCTATTTAGTAATTCTTGTGGATCATCTGGTAAAAATACAGTTGTTTCTGTTTTCTGTTTTTCAGATAAACCTTTCCCTACTTTAACTCCCGTTGATAATAAATTTTCTAATTGTTTATAACGTCTTAGAGATTTTACTACACCTACTCTATCTAATATAGTTTTATATTTTATTAGATCTTCTACAGCATAATTTTTTAAATCTGCTCCTCTTAAAAGATCAACAAAATTTCTATCTAAACTAATAGGTTTTTTATCTGGAGTAAAAATTAATCCTCGTAAAGGTTGTGGAAATATTTCTTTACCACCAAGATAAAATCTTGCAAATAATTTTTTATCTAAAAAGAAAGTAGAATGTTCGAATAACATAGATTTTGGTAATTTTTTATCTATGTTTGCCTCTAATAAACCATAGTCATCTAATAGTGTTTTAAGTACAGGATCCGCTATATCAACACGTTTTTCATTAAGTTCCTTTTCAAGAGTTTTAAATGGTTCGACAGTTTTTTCATAATCAGTTTTTACTTCTTCAGTTAATTTTAATTTATCAAACATATCAGATTGAATACCAGCTTTTGTCATTCTATGTTGAAGATGATTTTCTTTCATAATATTTCTTTGTTTTATTAATTCGTCTAATTGTTTTATTCTTTTAAAATTATCAGCTCTAACTTTATCCATTTTTATATGATAATTTTATATTATTATTTTATGTTATATTATTATATTATTTTATAATATTTTATAATATTTTATATTTTTATATTGTTATATTGTTATATTTAGAAAATAGAAATTAGAAAATTAAAAAGGTAAAGTAGTTATTCCATCAGGTAAAATTTTTCTTTTATCATCAAATGGATCTAATGCTAATTTATGTTCTTCTTTTAAATACATTTTATGTTTCTTTGAATTAAGTCTATAATTATATGCTGTTTTTATTTCATTATTAAATAATGCATTTTTATAATCTTGAAATGTTATTTGATTAGCCACTGATGCCTTTGAAATTCCTTTTAATGTTTTATGTGTTTTAATATTATTAGTTGTATCATAACAGTAACATTTAGATTTTAAAAATATAGCTTCTGTTATGAAATCTTCATTTCCTTCTAATTCATCTTTTACTTTACATAAATCAGAAGGATGAATAATATCTTTTATTTTATTAATTTCTTTATCAAGTGAAGAACCATATGGTACTGTTAATTCTAAGAAAATAGAATCGGTATCTGTAAAGTGTAATTTATAGTTTTTGCCATAAGCAGGTGCTAAATAATCATATATAAAACTATACATAAATAGTTTAGCTAATTCTAATATAGTGAAACCAATGAAATTAAACTTATCATGTTTTACAATGCTTCTTCTTAGATGAACAGCACAAAGTTCATCACTGAATCTAGTAGTTCTTTTATATGTAGGTTTCCTTGTTAAATTTTGAAATCTATCTCTATCATAAACTATTTCAATATTTTGTCTATTACGTACATTTTCTAAAGTCTTACCATAAAATGCATTATTCATTAATTTGAAGAAAACGTTTCCAAAATCATCTTTATTTCTTTTAGCTATTTTACGTTTTTCAATATTGAACTCTATATAATTTTTTAACCATTTAGATTTTCTATACTCTAGTTTTCGATGTATTTTGGTGAGAATCATGCCATGATTTAAATACCAATCTAGCATTCTTCCTTCAACAACATACTTTCCTTTATTGCTTTGTGTTAACATAAGTTTTTTTGTTGGTCTGTATTTTTTCGGAATTATAGATTTTTGATAATCTGAAAAATCTTCTATATTGGGAATTTTGTTTTCTGGACAGAAAGGATAATATTTTGATGCGTCTTTTATATAATCAGGATATACTAAATCAACTTCATATACATAACCAAAATTATTTTCACCATCATATGTTCTTTGATAAACAAGATTATTACACCATGTCATTTCACCTGTTGGTAATTCTTGTATCATGCAAGAAGAATATAAGCTATTAAAATCATAATATAATAAATAGTTTTCTCTCATGAATTCATCAATTGCATTTTCACGTTCTACTCCTTCTCGTTTCGTTCGAAAAATTTCTAATATTTTTTCTTTTTCTTCTGGAGATAAAGGTTTCATTATTCCATATTCTTGTGGATTTACTTTCTTATTATAACATTTAACATATCTATTACCTAAAACTGATGAAACTCCACCTCTAATTCCAGATTCAAAAAATAATAATTTATCATATGTATTTTCTTTATAATGTTTAAGTTTAACATTTGTATGTTTTAATCCTGCTAACCATGTTAAACCTGGTGTAGAATAACAATAACATGGATCTATTCCGTAATATTCTAAACACATGTCACGAAAGTTTTCGAAAAGATCAGCTAGTATTAATACATCTATCTGTAGATATTTCATTGTATAATCATACATTGTTTTACAATTTAACTCTCTCCAATTCTTTTCAGCTTCTGCATAGTCTTCGTCAGATAATTGTGATTGTTTTAATGTTGATTTAAATTTATTTATTGGAGGAAGTTGTTTTTCTTCCATAATTTTATTCACACAATTAAAATCTCCAGTTATATCAGTCTCCGACTGTGAGCCGCAGGCTATATACTCATACGGAAATATTCCTTTTAAAGGTTTTAAATTATATTTATTTAATATTTTACATTGTTCAGGTTTCAAAGTTTTTCCCATAACATCTAATGAATAAGGAGTAAAAAATCTAAATGCATCTAAAATTCTAATACAACCTAATTGCATTGAAAAATATTCTTCTTCTTGTTTACATAGTACATTTATTTTTTGTTGTTGTAATTTTTCAGATGAAAATAAATCTTTCATTACTAGATGGAAATCATATTTAGAACCATTATAGAAATATAAAGGAACAAAGTTATATTTAAATTTATTAGCATTAAGATTACAAGAATTATGTGCTGCACCTCTATATAATCCATTTAGATGATCATGATCTTTTACTTTATCAATATATCTACCTCTGCCAGTTTTATATTTATTTGTAAAACCTTTCCCACAGTAATAACAATTTATTTCATCATAAAATTCTTTTCTTTCTTCATCCGTTAATGGTATCATTGGTTTATTTGTTTCAAGCAATTGTGAAAAACGTCCTTGTAATTCTTCTACTTTCTTTGTAAACATTTCTGAACTGTCTTCACCATAGTATTGTAAATATTCTGATTTAAATAATTCAGGATAATTTGAATGAATGTACATTCCCCAACATAATGGTTTTTGTTCAAATAAATATTTTTCTTTACTTTGTTCAGTTGAACTTTTTCCAGGTGCACTTCTTTCAGGCGCACTTTTTTCAGATTTATAATTTTCAGAATTATAATTTTCAGAATTATAATTTTCAGAATCGGGTGAAGCCCTGGAACTTTCCGTTTGATTTTGTGTCATATTAACATTATATGCTTCAAAATCACAATAAATAGTAAAGGGTACTTTATTTTTAAAATACCATTTATTATATTCTAAATAATCATCTTTAGGAAAAGTATTTTGAACTGCTTCGTTTTGTTGACAATTTTCCAAATGTCTATTCATTTCTTCTAAAGTTCTAAAACTTGTCATACATTGAAGACAAGGAAAATTTTTATTATCTGAAGTTTTTGTAAATATAGAAACATCTTTACACAATATAAAATGTCCCTGATAATATAATATATTCGCTTGTGCTGGTTGTTTTGACTGTTCTAATTTTACAAATTCATCTTTATATATTTCATGTGTTTCATTAATTTCTTTTGTAAGATTAAATGTATTTTGATAATAATTTTGATTTAATATTTGTAGCTGATAAATATATTCTTTATCATATTGTTCTTTATATTGTTGTAGACATTTTTTTAAAGATTCATTTATTTTTTGATTGGTTTCATTTTCTTCATTATTTAATTCTTTATTATTTTCTTCATTTAATTTTTGAATTGTTTCTATCTTATTTTGATATTTATGGTGATATTCTTGTAGTAACATTTTTGTTTGTTGTTGATAATCTATTTTACATTTTTGTAAACTTTTATTTAAATTTTCTAATTTTTGTTGGTATTCTGAAGATAAAGATGAATATTTGTAATTATAATCATCAGTACGTCCTTTATAATTATTATGATTAATCATTATTGGTGATAGTGTTTTAACAAGTTCAAATTTTTCAGTACATATTATATTTCCTTGGTAAAAAATATTATGATGCATGTAATTTCCTCTATCATTATATACTATTTCTGATTGGCATAAATTTTTATTATTCAAATAAAATTTTTTTGAATCTGAGTAAAGTGGAGTAATTTTACCAATAGAAACATAATTCACATTTAATTCAAAAACATTTACTTCAATTAAATTTTTATTCTTTTTATGAAACTTTAGTAACCTATTATAATCATATGGAAATTCATCTAAGCCATCAGAAAGATCAAATTCACTTATGTATTCTTCTTTATTGTAATGACTTAGTCTTTCTTTATGATATTTTGCAGGATGTAAATGTGCTATAATACTCCACAGAAAACAATAATCATCTTCATTTTTTATGTTGATTAATTGAGGTGAACTGAAAGGTAAAGGAACATAACTACCACCAGTATTATTTTTATATTTATCAATTACTATTTTCTTAGATATTATTTTAACAAATCTCCAACCAGATTCACGTAACTGGGCTTCAATTATACAATTTTCTAATTTAAGTATCATCGATTCAAATATGGGTTGTATATCATTTACATTATGAATTTCTTGCGAATTTGTAAAATGTCCTTGTATTATTTCTTCAGGAATTCCATCAGGTCCATTTTTTGTATAAAGTACTTCTACATTCATATAACATTTGAAAGATTTCTTAAATATATTATAAAAGTTGGTTAGAATATCAGAAAAAGTTTTATCGGTTTCATTATATTCAACCGATTCATTAAATAAATATTTTATATCTGTTACGGCTTCATCAAATTCATCTATTTCGTTAAATTCATCAGTATCGCTAAATAAATATTTTATATCTGTTACGGCTTCATCTTCATTATTAAAAATTTTTTATATTCCGAATGTGAATAATCATCAAACATTTTTTTAACTTTTATATCAGTAGGCAATGTTTCTAGATAGTTTTTATAACTATTTAATTTTAATATATTTCCTTCATCAACTCGTTCTACATTTTGTAAATGCATTTTACTTTGTAGATGAGATTGATAACTTCTTTTTGTTTGCAATTTTTTTTCACATAAGACACAATAAAATTTTTTCATTTTTTTATTTTTTAAAGAAAAAATTTGTGTTTTAGTTTTTTTTTAAAAAAAAATTTTTGTTTTAATTTTTTAGAGAAAAAAATTCTAAATATATATAATGGAAAAATTCTAATATATCTGCAAAATCGGGCGAAGCCCTAGAACCTTCGGTTTGATTATGATAAATTTGTTTAATTATTAAGTATTTCACTTACACCATTTATTAATGGTTTTATATCATTATATGTTTTTTTGGCTTCATCAAATGTAGATTTGGCATCAGAAAATGTAGATTTAACATCAGATATTATTGGGGTTGCTTTTCTTAATCCGTTTCTAACATCATTTATTGCAATTTTTAAATAGTTTAATGTTTCATTATTTTGTAATCTGTTAGGTATTGGTATACCAAATTTTGCATTTAAATAATGATCAAAATAAAAATAAAATGTATCAGGAATAATTTTTAGTGGTACTTTTGCTTCAGACTCTAAAAAGATAATTATTTGTTCTATAACTTGATTTGATAAATGTTTTGTATTTGCATATATTCTAATATCAAAATCTTGAGAGTTATTATAGATTTCATGTTCGGTATCTACTAATATATTTAAATCTTTATCATATACTTGCATATGTTCACTTATGGTGTCAACACGTATTATTCCATATTTATGATGTGTATAATATGATAAAGGCATATTCATTTTATAATTTTTATTAATATCATTAAAGAATGCTGCATTATTTTGTGTAGTTGTAAAAAATGTTTGAATGTTTTCTCTAATCTTATTATCTACATCACAAGCTTTATGAGCTAATACAACTATTTGAATATTTTGATGTCTTCCTTTTGTAAATATTTCTGACATATTTTTTTGTTTTGATAAACTTGCAACATCATCTAAAATTAATAAAGATTTATTTTCAGGTGTACCAGCAAAACTTTCCATATCTTGTAACTCATCTAATTGTTTATCATTATAGACGTTTGTAAAAGTTGGCCATTCAGAAGTATGCATACAAAAAATATGTACTTTTGTTTCATCCTTATAATATTGGTTTATATATTTTTTAATAAACGTAGTCTTACCACTTCCAGTTTTACCGTAAACAATGAAATGTAAATTTTCTTGATACATTTTACCTTGTTTAATATTTTTATTATTAGTTTTATCCTTAATCTTATCTTCCTCAGTCTTCCATCCTTCAAAAGTTTTTTTTTCTTGATTATAAAAAATTATTCTCTTTTGTTCCTCTGTTAGAAAGTAACCCCATTGATTTCCAATACATATAACAAGATGATAAATAAAAAATATTAAAATACATGCTAACAATATTTTTATACAATGAAATTTTAAAAAATTCCAAAGACGTGTAAGATCTGATTGTGGTATTTTTTTATTAAGAGATGAATTAGGGGGTAGTGTCTCTAAATATTTTTTATCTATATTATTATATATATTTTTATCTATATTATTATATATATTTTTATCTATATTATTATTATATCTAGTATTATATATAGGATTTTCTACAATATTATTAATATCTTTTAGATTCGGATCTTGAGGGGTTAGTGTATCTTGAAACTCAGTGTTATTCATATAATTATTTATTATTTCGTTTATTGCATTAAGAGATTTATGACGACTTAGATTACTTTTATTACTTTTATCACTTTTAATTAAAACCGGTGAATATAAATCTTCCAAATTTTCGCTTTTATTCATTTATTATTTTTAAAATAAAAATTTAGGAATTATTATTTTTTTAATTCCGGACTCGCATTCTTACACTCTTATGAGTGTTTTTAACCTCTGTAGAACCTCCGGAATGTGTCGGACTTTTTGTTCCTATACTCAAAAGAAGTATGTTCCGAACCTCTCCTCTCTTCCGGAATGCTTAAGAATATTTTAATAAAATAATATTTTATTCTTTATAAAAAATAATATTTTAATATATATAAGATTATTTTAGTTGAAATACAACTATTTTAGTTGAAATACAACTATTTTAGTTGAAATACAACTATTTTAGTTGAAATACTAATATAAATTATTATTTTGACTTAAATTATTATTATGTTGATTATTATGTTGATTAAGTTTTGGACATAGTGTTACATGTCGCTGAAAATTTTTCTTTAATATAATTTTTTGACAACCTCTACATTTAACTTTTTCTTTTAAACAATCCTTACACTGATATTTACTATCATAAAACTCTGTCTTAGGTTTAGTAATTTGACAACTTGTACATTGTCTTGTAGAACTTATACAAGAATTATAATGATTAGTAATTCCTTGATTTGTAAAATATTTATTACAATTACGACATAACTGATCTTTTAATTTATCTTTTTTTTCTTTTTTAACCTCTTCTGTTTGTTCACATAATTTTAAATGACGTGCAAAATTTTTTGATGTTATATTTTTATTACATCCGCAACATATTTTTTTGTTATTACTTTCAACAAATTGATTTTTATCAATATAATTATTTTGTGCTACATTATTATTTTGAACAAAAGGATTATTTTGAACAAAAGGATTATTTTGTGCTACATTATTATTTTGTGCTAAATAATTATTATTATTTTGCCTAGGTGTATTTTGCTTAGGTGTATTTATTCTAGCAGTATTTTGCCTAGGTGTATTTATTCTAGCAGTATTTTGCCTAGGTGTATTTATTCTAGCAGTATAAAGATTTTGTTCTTTATCTGAAATAAATAAATGCTTTAATCTTTGTAATGGTTGCTCTGATTGAATATTATTATACTGAATACTATTATTAGGTTGAATATTATTCTGAATATTATTAGGTTGAATATTATTAGGTTGTATATTATTAGGTTGTAATTGATTCATATGCATACCACATGGTGTGTTTTTCATATGAGAATATAATAGTGTTTGATTTAAAAAACGCATATTGCAAACTTGACAAATTTGAGTCATTTCCATTTTTTTTATTTTTATTAGGAAAAATTTTATTTTTTATAATTTATGTATTTTTATAATTTATGTATTTTTATAATTTATGTATTTTTATAATTTATGTATTTTTATAATTTATGTATTTTTATAATTTATGTATTTTTATTATTTATGTATTTTGATAATTTATGTATTTTTTATAATCAGAAAAAATTTTATTTTTATTGTTTAAAAATGATGTTACCAAATGTTGGTGGAGGTGCATATATCCCGAATAATCGTGAATTAGAAATAGAGATAGAAAATTATATCATGAAAACTGGAGACGTTTTATCTGGTCCATTACATCTTTCTATTCTTCCACAACAAAATACAGAGTTAACAAATAAACAATATGTTGATACGCAAATCAATGAATTAAAAGAAAAATATATAAACGATGTTTTGGTTCCGCTGATGAACGAATTAAAGTTGCTTAAACTTAATGACAAATCATTAAACGAAAAATTATTAAAACTTGATAAAAAGGATAGAGAGCTAGAAGCAGATATAGCAAAACTTTTTAAAAAGATTTCAGAACAATCAAAAATTTTAATATTACTTTCTTTAAATTTAAAATCTGCAGTCATTAAAAATAAACATCAGATAAAAATGTTAAAAGAACAATTAGAAGATGAAATAGAAAAACTACCTGAAAGAATTAAAAAAAATTTAAAACAGTTACAAACTACATTCCAAAAAAGTGTTGATGAATTGAGTTCTAAAATTACTCAACAAATGAAAAAGATGAATAGAATAATAAATGAAGTAAACTCACTTAATGAAAAAGTTGATAAAATGAAAACTCTTAAAATCAATTTAGAAAATGAATTAAAGAAAAATTTACAAGAAAACTCTAAAGAAAATAAAGAACAGTTAGATGCTGTTAAAAGACAATTAGATGTTCTTAAAATTAAGTTAAATGCTCTTAAAACGGCGTTGAAGATTAATCAGCAGAAAATGCAAGTTAATAGAAGAGAAATTAAAGTACATCACACGCTGCTTGACGCAATAGATAAAGTGCAACAGGCAATTAATAAAGTTATCTCGAAGTTGTTATCCATTCACAAACGTAAATCTTAAACGAGTATTGTAAATATTAACTTAAATATTTTTTACCTACAAAAAATAAAAATCATAAAAAAATATAAATATAATTTAAAAAATACAAAAATATAAATATAATTTTAAAAATAAAAAAAGTATAAATATATAAAAGTATATAAAAGTATATAATTTTAAAAATGGATAAAATTAGAGCTAATAATTTTAAAAGAATTAAACAATTAGAAGAGCTAATAAAAGAAAGAAATATTATGAAAGAAAATCATAGAATAAAAAGAATGATTGATGCAGGTTTGGTTCCTGATAAAGTTAAACCAAAAACGCAATCTGCAAAAGTTAAGAACAAAAAATAAACATTTTTTTATAATGGACATCGGAGATGTCTTCCAGGGCTTCGCGCTTCGCCCGTATTTATATTTTTCCCAAAAAGTCAAATTTATTACTAAAAAATGCCTATAATTTATAAACACAATCTTAAACATTTTGCTTCAAATCAAAAAATTGCTCATGAACCACGTATGAATCCGGTTTACCATTATGATAATAGAGAAACCGTTCAAAAAGAAGGGGATGGCATCTTTTCTGGTATTGGTAGTATCGTTAACTTAATTAAAAATAATAAAGATTTGATTACATCTGCTGCAAAAGGAGCAGCTGCTATAGGTAGTACAGCTAGTGCAATATCAAATGCTGTTAAATCACAAAACGAATTAAAACAACTAGAAGCTATTCGTAAACTCAAGAATGATTCTGAAGAACTAAAAAAATTAAAAAAACTTTCAGATGAAACAAAAAACAAAATTGCTAACATAGCTGTTGGGGAAACCTTGAGGAGCGGAGCTCCGTCTGATAGTAAACATAATGAAAAAACAATTGAAGAAATAAGAGGTAATGGCGTGAGCAGCAACCTTCGGTCTAACCAGCAAAGCTGTAGCGGAGCTGGTCTAGCAAAATTCTAAAATTATATTTTAGTAAAAATTTTTTTCTATCTGTGAGAAAAACAAAAAGTCAAATTATTTTTTATAAAAATGTCTTCGGTTATCGAAAATAAATTTAGATTAGACGATCCTCCGTTCGTCAGTTATAATCAAAAAAAGAATGACTATATAAGAATTTATAAGATTCCCGGATCTTCCAGTAGAGTAAACACTGGAGGAGATTTAATCTTTGAAGTTGATAATCAGCAGAGTTATTTATATTTACCTGATTCATTTTTACACTGTGAATATTCTTTATATAGTGATGCTAATTTTACAACACCATTACCAGATACCGATAATATTACACTAGAGAATAATTTTTTCCCAAGTTTATTTACACAAATGCGTTTAGATGTTGCAACTCAAAATATAGAAACAATAAGTGATTCTCCAGGTGTAATTGATACAATGCTGAGATTTGTAATAATTGGTGAAAATAATAAAAAGCATGAAATCGAAGGTTGGTTTCCTGATACTAATGATGGTATAATTATTGATGATTTAACTCACGCCGGAACAGATGCCGCAGGAATTGCGAAAGATGTAGAAAATATTGCAAAACATTTAAATAAAACAAATAATTATGCATATAAAGAAAGACGTGAATTTAACAAAAAAAGTAAACAGACAGTAAATTGGTCATTGTCTCCATTATTCGGTTATTTAGATTATGATAAAATATCATATCAATTAAAATTTAAATTAATAATTCATCGTACAGCAAATAATGAATTAATCTTTTTTGTTAAGACTGGGAAAAAAGCATATTTAAAAATTGATAGACTTGAATGGTGGATTAAGCATATTACTCCTAGTTTAGAGGTTGAAACAGCTATTGCAAAAAGATTAAATACTAACAAACCAATTCCAGTTAATTTTCTAAAGAGAACTGCTAGTTCAGTAACTTTTTCCGAACAAAGATTTAACTGGCATTTTACTAGAACTGCAAATACTCCAAGATATTTATTACTAACATTTCAAAGAAATAATTCTCCAAGTTTTGATAAGAACAATGATATCTTCCATATTAATACAATTCGAAGTTTACAAGTTTCATTAAATCAAACTCGATATCCAATTGATCCATTAAGATTCGATGATACCAATAATCAATTTATGGAAGGATATGATTCTTATAGAAATCTTTGTATAGAATTTGGAGTTGAACCACAATTAACTCCTGGAGATTGGAGACATTTATATCCAATTTTCTGCTTCGATTTAAGTGCACAATCTGAAGATATTATTAAAAATGGTTGTGATGTAACAATTAATATTGAAAAGAAAGATTCCACAACTTCATTGATGGCTTATGGTTTATTGCTGGAAGATGTAAAATATTCTATTGAAATTCTTAATGGAAAGATGACTAGGATAGGCTAATTAAAATTTTTGTTAACTTAAAATTTTTTAGTAATTAGTAATAAAATTTTTGGTAACTAGAATAGATTAAAATTTTTTTAGTAACTTAAAAATTCTTAACTTAAAAATTTTTTCATAACTAGAATAGATTAAAAATTCTTAACTTAAAATTCTTAACTTAAAATTTTTGATAACTTAAAATTTTTTTATTAAAAATGTCGCAAGCGAAAAGTAATATTAATAATAAAACTGTTGAATTAAAATTACGTAATATTGTTGACAAAAATACCCCTAAAACTATTACTATTAATAAAAAAAAGTATTACATAAGTAAACCAATGATAGAGAATATTCAATTACAAGAAGAAAAGAATGGTGGGATTCTTCCATTAATTCCACTAATAATAGGTGGCATAGCTGCAGCAGGAAGTGTTGCAGGTGGGACAGCTGGTATTGTCCAAGCAGTAAATAAAAATAAATCAGAGAAGGCAGCATTAGAAGAACAAAAACGTCATAATAGAGAGTTAGAGAAAGTTGCTAGAGGAGAAGGGACATCGGTTCATGGGTCAACGGAGATGTCTTCCAGGGCTTCGCCCGAAGGAAAAGGAGTAGTAGATAATTTTATTAGTAAATTAAAATTAGTTGATGAAGGAAAACGAGTTCTTAAAAATATTCTCCACAATGTTGATGATTTAATTGAAATTAAAGAAACTAAAGATGGTTCTGGAATATATCTAAGTCCTAGTATGATAAGGTAATAACCTCAGAACCTTTGGTTCTTTTCGGTAAAACAATTTTTTTGTTTTATCTTTTAAATTTTTTTTATCTTTTAAAATGAATTCCGCAAATTCAGAAAATTTAATTAAATTAAAAATTGCTAATTTAGATTTATTGAATTATCTATTAAGCAAAATTAAAAACTCAAATTGTCAGCATATTGGAGGTGATAAGAACAAAGTTCCATACCACTTCGGTGGTGATATACAAAAAACATTAGAAAACTTTCCTGGATTTATTTGGAGTAAATATTCGAAAGAAAAACATCTTCCTGGTCATTCATATACTGGTCCAGGAACTCGATTAGATATAAGACTAGATGAGAATAATAATCCGAAACCAGGTGAAGAACCAATAAATAGAGTAGATGCCGCAGGTTACAGGCATGATTTAGCTTATCGAAATCATGATCTAAGTTCTCGACATGCAGCTGATAAGAAGATGATTCAAGAATTAGATAGTATTCAGAATCCTACATTTAGAGAAAAAATTGAAAGAATGTTTGTTAAGAAAGCTTTACAAGCTAAAATATTATTCGGCCAGGGTTTAAATGAAACGACAGCTAAGCTGTCTGAGAGCAACGCTCGAACCTATGCGTCCGAAATTCACAAGGAATATAGAAAGCCGAAATATCTATTGAAAGTAAAAGTATTTAATAAAGATGATATTTGGAGTGCTGATCTTATTCATATGCCGAATGAAAGGGACTACAAATACGCATTGACAGTTATAGATTTATATACACGATACGCTTGGGTAAAACCTTTAAAAAATAAAAGTGGTCTATCAGTTAAATATGCGTTTGAAGAAATCTTTAAAGAAAGTAATAGAAAGCCAAAAAAATTGTTTGTTGATAAAGGGTCGGAATTTTATAACAGAAACGTTCAGCCACTATTTGAAACTGTTTATTCAACTGAAAACGCAGGAAAAGCTATAGTGATAGAAAGATTCAATCGGACGTTAAAAAATAAAATTTTCAAGAAATTTACTCAGCAAGGAAATCAGAAATGGTTAAAAATATTACCAGGAATTGTAGAGCAGTACAATAATAAAGTTCATTCAGGTATTGAAGAAACCCCAAAGAATGCTTCTGACGACCCTAATTTAATACGAAAGAAAATATTCGAGAATAATTATTCGAATGAGAGTAATCCAAATTTGCAGAAACTTAAGCCGAAATTTAAAATTGGAGATAGAGTTAGAATATTTAAATATAAGAACAAATTTGAAAAAGGCTTTGTTGGCTATTGGACTAAAGAAATATTTGAAGTTTGCAAAATAAATCAAAGTTATCCGATTACTTATGAAATTAAAGATTTAGATAATGAGAATATCAGAGGCCGTTTTTATCAAAATGAATTACAGAAAACAGAGCTTTAACCTCTAGGTGGCGCTTTAGCTAGCTTCGCTTGAGTTATAGATTGTTTAACTCTAACATAATATCTAGAAATGGTACTCCTTTTTGTAATTTAAATAAAACATAAAGACATAATTGTCAACAATAAGTTGTTCCCGGTTTTTGAATTTGAAACGTATTGTATGTTCCCGTTCCAAGTAATTCTTTTACTTCATTTGTAGGTGGAAGCCCGTATGAGTCAAAATAATAATTATCTCCGTTTTTACTAAAGATACCTGCTGACCAATGTACGCCGTTTTGGTCTGAAGTGTGAAGATTCGTTATGAAATTTACAATTATTGATGGAACTTTGTTCCGGGAACTGAAGGTTCCTGTTGGCCTATTTTTTAGGAATTGTAATTCGTTTCTCATTAGAACATGAAAATTCTTTATTCCTAATTGATTTGCGATTTTCTTTAGGTCGAAATTCGTTGTCGTTTGTGTTCCATATAATTTAAAAAACTCATTTATGTTGCTCATTTTATAATAAAAAAATTTCTTAAGGGTCCCCTAGAAGACAGAAGGGAGGGGGTATTGATTTAAAACTGTTCTCTAATGATGTCTTTCCTTACTACTTATTCGATTTTGAAATGATTATATTATAATTATTCTAATCTATATTGTTTTATATATTTCAATTTTCTTCATGAACTTCATTTGTAAAATATGTTTCATCGTTAAAATGATTGTTTAAAATTGTCATAACAACTATCCCGCATGTCGCCGTCTATGCGTTCTAAATTTAGAAGAAGAATTTTATTGTCATTTGCTTTTATTGTCAATGCACTCTTATGTGCTTAATCTATTCATGTCTTCACAATGGGAAGTACTTTACTACCCGTATGTGTTTGGCAAACGCTAAATGAATTTTGCAAATCGATTTCTAAAACTGAATTTGAAAATAGACTTTGCAAATGGATTTTGAAAATAGATTTTGAAAACAGATTCTGAAAATAATTTACGTAGGGGTAAATTGAAATGTCAAAACTTTACGCACGCGTAAGTTGAAATGTCAAAAGTTTACCGATGGGTAAATTGAAATGACAAGATATAGCATGATAATTTTAGGGGAAAGCTGCTAGACGTTTCTCTCTCTTCAATCTCTGTCTCTCTCTTCAATTATCAGGCAGTGTACGAGTTCATTGAATAATTTTGAGTTTATGAGTTACAATGATCTTCTAGTTCACACAATTAGTACTTTAAATAATGTTGAGCATACAATAACGAAGAATGACTAAGTAATAATTGCGTCTTCTTAATTTATCATAGTGCTCTAATCTTAATAATAATTGAGAACCATTTCACTTATTTTTAATTGAGATAACGAAGGATATATTCTTGAGGTTTCTTCCATTTCTGAAGTTCCTTCCACTTTTGTTTCTTCCATTTCTGAAGTTCCTTCCATTTTTGTTTCATCCATTTCTGAAGTTCCTTCCACTTTTGTTTCATCCATTTTTAAAGAAATATTTTTAGTCACATGATATATTTTAAAAACCTGAAAGATGGATAAAATTCATGAATTTGAAATTCTCAACTTTTATGATTTTTTCGGTGTCCGGGTTTTCGGTGTCCTAGAACGGTCATGATTTAAGCAATGAAAAATGTCATAATCACAAATTTGAGATTCTTAACTTTTATGACTTTCGGTGTCCTGGAACGGTCATGATTTTGGGGGTGGTGAAAATCGAACCGAAGGTTCTAGGGCTTCGCCCGATTGTAATTCTCAAATTTGAGATTTTGAAAAATTTGAAAAATTGGGTATTTTTAAAAACACCCAAATCGGAGCGAAGCTCCTCTGGCTTTAGCCGATTTATGAATTTAGGTCTTCATAACCTGAAAAAGGGTTCAAATTCATGAATTTATGTTGTTTTTAAAAATACCATTTTTTGAAAAAATGGTACTTTTTGAATAGACTAAATTCATGAATTTAGGTCTTAAAAACCTGAAAAAGGGACTAAATTCATAAATTTATGTCGTTTTTAAAAGTACTAATTTTTTGATTTTATGGTGTCCTGGAACGGTCTTTTATCCATTACTTTCAGTGACAACATGTTTGCACATTATATGAGCGACATCCAACCATGCATATTGGGCACTCATCCCCGGGATTAAAATCCCAACTCTCAATTTGAATAAGTTTTTGCATTTGATCTTTGCTAATCTTAAGCAAGCACGTGATTTTTGTGCTTTGAAATTTTAGGTTCATTCATGTAGGGACTACCATACAAAGTTTTCCATTTCATGAAGTACTACAGAACTTATACAGTATTTTAAGTCTAATGATTTATTCACTTTCGCGAGCTTTAGGGAGGCATGAGATGGGAGGAGATAAAGCGACAACATTATAAATTATGTTCCCCGTGCGTGGTATTTAGCGTATGTGTAGACCTACCAGCACTCGTGAGCAATTGAGCAGATTTTGTCACTTTCATTGCATTAAACCGATTCAAAAATCCTAGATGAAATAGAACTCAATTGAGTACGAGATCCGTCGACCCAAGTTTTGTTGCTCAACACAAGCCTATTGTCAAAATTCAAATTATTATTGTATGTAAAGACGTTCATAAATGTGGCGCATGTGAAGAAACGCATAGGCCATGAATAATGTGTAAATGTAGCCTACGTGTAAGTCATGAATTTGTAGTTTTCATCGTGTATATACATGCAACGTACCTTAAATGTCAAGACAAAAGCTATGAAGTTGCCGTAAAATGATAAGCATAAAATGTATTATTAACAAAATTTTTATATCAAACCCAAACTCGAGCAGAAGTTGACAAAATTAAATGCGCTTTGATAATACAGTGATCAATTAACTCGTTGCAATTATGTGAAACACTAGCAAGCAAACAATTGCAAAAAATTATTTCTTGCTACATCAGCAATCTTCTCATCATTCGAAGACGAACGCCGTCGAGTAAATCAAGCAAGAATGCTGAACTGTGTAATCGTTTTTTTCTCATTCTTTTAATTTAGAGGTTATTACATGTACAGTACATTCGCAGTCATAGCCCTAGGGGCCTTGTCAGTCTGATGAGTTTACTGCAGCTATGCACTATCATTTGTATTTCTTGTAAAGCTCTGATCCCTGCTGCACATCTCAATACGGGAATTTGCATACTTGTAATCTTAGATAAGTTCCATAAAGAATTAACAGTCAATGGAACATTCAGACATTAAAAATGCACGTATAAATGTTATAGCCGTAGCACAACAGATGCACGACATTGCAGTATACCCGGTGCATGCAATAATGGGAAATAGCACGAATGTTGTAGAAAGATAATTTATGGACCTGTGTAAGAGCAACCTCCGTCATTTCTATCAGACTTAGATTATAAATATTATAATATAGTATATAATTATGTTAATAATATTATATATATTATAAGCTTGACTGATGACATGCCAATCGATTTCAAGAATGAGACGCTACTAAAATTGACATTCCGATAAAATCAATGTGTTCACTGTTCATACAATATTAACTAGGCCTACCCATAGTCAAATTTTGCGATAGTCTATTCAATATTATTCTCCTGGTGTCTGCTTTTGGATTTGTAATCAAATTATTATTTGCCAAATAATAGAGTTATTTGCCAAATCTGTATGTCTAGTGCTTTATCATCAGTGTCTAACATATATTGGAAAAAATTAATTTCTCGATTTAATAAGATGCATTTATGCAGGACAGGCGGTCACCCTACTATAGTCATGGAATTCGGCACCTTGAAATTTCACCACTTCAATTAGTTATGGTAGCCTATTCATTGACTATCTTGAATGATGAATTCTAAGGGGACCTAACCAGTCCCTCTGATTCTACCAGGCCATATTTGCATGCAAGCCTAGGCTATGAAGAGGTAGACATTTTGTAAGTTACTCTGTGATGGTTGATAGCGATTATGAATGCATGATTCTTCCCTCCAACTTATTATGCAATCGTGAGTCAAATATTAAATATGCGTCAAAACGTCTGACTTGAGTCAAATAGTCCAACCCGTCAGAATACCGTCCTGAGTCAAAAAGTATGACTTGCGTCGCTAAAAATGAAAATCTGAAGTCTCCGAAACCGAAACCGGCGGAAAGTATTGAATGCATGCATTGAATACATCTCAGCAAAACTCACCTGTACACCAAATTTGGTGAGATGCGAGCGTGCGGAACAAAGTCCATTTGCGTCAAAAAGTCTGACTGCGTCAAAATGTCCAACTTGGCGTCATTTTGTCTGACTTGCGTCATCTCCTGACTCTAAGGACTCTTGGCCTATCTGGCATACTTCTACTGATTCAATTGAAATGAAATAACACATGCAGATTCACTGTCAGAAATGATGATTTTGTATGGGCTTGAGTGGTTGATACATCGTCAGCGTAAAAAATGAAATAGAAAAATGTGGTTCCGGGGTCCGTTATTTCGTGCATGTTAATCAAGGTACACCATTATGCATGATTATATCGTTGAATAGTATAAATCGAAATAAGCTGCACATTTAAATGACTTTGCATCGAATTGATAGGATTTCATAGAGCACAAGGTCAAAGACGGATTAACTTAAGGAATCACCATCAGTCCAGAAAAATTCCGTTGTTGTATTGAACTGATATGTAGTTCTATTGCCCTCACGAAAATTCTCATAAGTCTCATGAGATTCTCATAAGAAAATATTTAACTCATGAGATTCTCATAATGCTTTGATGAGAATATGATGAGTGGTAATGAGAACATTCGTGAGGATAATCTCATGATGCGTTCATGGGAAAATCATGAACATTCATGAGGTTTTTGTGAAAATAAGTTAATACACAATAATATTAATACACGCCCTGTCTGAATCAACTTATTATCGAAGAAAATTGCCCAAAGCTGAAAAAAAGTGAAAAAAGCTTTTTTTGAGTTGCTATAGCTGACTGATAAAAAGTAAACAAAAACGAAAATAATTGTCGGTGTGGTTTTTGAAAAAACGCATTTTTAAAAAAATTTGAATTTTTTTGAATTTGAATTTTTTTTCTAAGAAAGGAAAAAAATTGCCCAAGCATTGAACCTGATTTTTCTGAGTTGGTATGCAATAATGATAAAAAGGAATCAAAAATAAAAATAATCGTCGGTGTAGTCATGTTACTTTTTGAAATTCGAATTTTATTTTGTTGATTATTTTGTGATCCTCTTTTTACCTGCATAGTTGAAAAGAAACCAGTCAAACAGTAGAATAATCGACTTATGGATAATGAAAATGATCTTTCTAATCATTCATATTACATGTAGGCCTATCAGTGCGACTTCGGCTATACAAGATAGTATGTTTTTAATCATAAGACACTTTGGTTGGTCTACAGTTCAATAAGTCCCGGAATATACAGCTGACTTTCGCCCTGCCGATGATAAATGTCGATGTCACCCCTGCCTAGTTAAACCGATGCCAAGACTGACTTTAGCCTCGGAAACGGTTTGAAGCACGCGACGTCACTGTAATTATGTATAATTCATAGATATCCTTGATGAAAACTGACGCCTATATTTATTCATTGTGAAAGTGAACTTTTCAGCTGTTTTTGAAATTTTTTGACGCTGAGTATTCAAATCAATTTTGTACTGTGAAGATGCCAAAGAAATGACAGGTAGACTTCACATTTCTGGCTTCCGCTAAAGATCAACAGCTCTCACCTGTCCAATTGACAAAAAATCACAAGAGACAAAGACTGATGAGAGCGAGTGATCACATTAACTGGAATATCGACGATTGGAGTCCCATGTTGTAGACTGATGCGTTCAGATTTTATCTGGATATGACTGATGAAGGAGAAAGAGTTTGGAGACATCGGAATCAGAGGTTACAGTTCAACAATAGTCAATATCTATGGCAACATGACATAATGATTACATGGGTGTATATACTGAGAAAGACGGTACCGGTATATTCACCGGCAATGTACCAATGAATCAGCAATTTTATTGTAAACAGAAGTAGCAGAGCCTGATGCGAATATCTGCGATTGCAAGTTCTATTTCATACTACAATCTAAGCACTCACTGTGACAACATGTCATTCCAAGCCTGAAGCCAGTTGAACATGAGGAATTTGTGCAAATGTATTCCTGTATTCTAAATGATGATTTCTGTATTTACAACCGGATGTATAGTCGATTTTCATTTCATTGAATAAACGTTACTTACTTACTTATCATTATTATTATTATTAGTCTTATCAAGCTCTTGTATGGGTGTTTCATAATAAAGCGAATTAGATTGATTCATTTCCTGAGGTTGGGTAGTGTAGTACCCCAAGGCGGGTCTAACTAGTAAAAAAGTAAGGCGGGTCGAACCGTTAGTTAACCAATCAGAAGCGTTAGGGCTCCCTCGCGAGTGTCCATTGTATGACGTATTCATCGCGTGCTAATTCTGTCTACTCGCTCAGATCATGATATGAACTGCATCAATGTCATCTCAATCTCGATGCTTGGGTTCGCCCATCAGTCTTGAAAACGAATAGCGAATTTCGCTGGCGTTATTGTCGCACAAATAGAGCAGATGTGGATGAAATTTATGATCAAGAAATAGAGTCCACTACTGATATTGCAGGTTATTTAAGTTAGACAACATCTCTATAGGTGGGGTACTGCCCCACCAGCCCAAATGGATGAGCCTCCACTGCTGTCAAATCATGTTAACCCAACTTTTACCGATTCATTCTTGATGACGCACTGTAGAACAAATTTAATTCTTATTATAGGTAATTATTGATATACGTACTACTGTATTTGAAGCTTATTAGTAAGGCATCACAAAATTGTGAAATCTACACGGTGAAAAAAGATTTAGTATTTCCGGCAAGACATTTTAATTTCTTGACTGCGAGATGCAAAAGCAATTGAATGAAGTGAGCTTTCATGACTTTTCATAATTTTTAGTAGTTGACAATTCTGTTGTTTTAATGATTACATGGGTGTATATACTGAGAAGGACGGTACCGGTCTATTCTTCGGCAATGTACCAATGATACGGCAAATTCATTGTAAACATAAGTAGCAGAGCCTGATGCGATTATCTGCGATTGCAAGTTCTATTTCATACTACAATCTAAGCACTCAGTGTGGCAACATGTCATTCCAATCCTGAAGCCAGTTGAACATGAGGAATTTGTGCAAATTTAAAATGACTGAATGTCTTCTACAGTGAATCTTCATTCATCTTGAGGTATCCGTACAGAGAGGCGAAGATTGAAATCTCCGATTGCCAACAGCATCTTCTTCAAACTTGGATGATAGCGCTCACGAAGAATGCCAGAAATACCACACACATAGCGCAGTGTTGCAAAATGTTTACAGATTGTTTTATGGCTTCAGGAAGAGAACGTGTTCATCTTCACACAAAAGTCGGCTGCCCAATATAGGTCTACACCAATGAATTCAAATTCCTGTATTGGTTGTACCTATAGGTCCATCTGGTGAAAAAGCAATGTGCTCAGTCAGTAGTATCTATTTTACTATGCATAAACATGTATCTATTATACAACAACTTTAAATCACTCGCCTTCCAGAATAGGTGGTGATCATTTGTGTCCGGATAGTCAATAACCATAAATCAATTTCAAAGTCATTGTTTGTTTTATATTGTAGTAGCTGCCATTTGTAGAACAAGGCGGAGCTGCGTTGAGTTTCTGGTTTAGTTCGGTGGCAAAAGTGGGTGCTGAAAAACTTACTTTCACAGTCGTGGCGTGGCACAAACTAAATAACATTTTCATAGCGTAATTGAGCGTGGCATGTCACCTAGTGAATTGCCAAGATAAGAATTCACTTTACGCCGGTTTCCATGAAGTTTATCATGGTGAATTTCTAAACGAAGTACACGGCTGTCTTGGAGAACAGGTGGCAGAATCAGAAGAGATTTTTAAAAGATCTCCTCCTCCATCAACACCAATCTTCAGGATATCTGGGCAATGATTTCTGGAGGAATTTCTTTTGAAATCAGTTCGGGTACGTCAGATCAAAGAACTGTCCGCCGTGATGCTTTCTCCACTGTCTCGCCCTTTTCTTGTTTTACGAAGTCAGTTACGGGACTTTCACACGCATGCGAATTCGATTGCGAATCACGGCGAATTAAAATATTTTCTAAGGGCCATCAGTCGTCCTAGCTTCTCACAAGAATTCGCATCAATTTGCAACAGTTCTTCAAAGTTCACCAGCTGACGGAGAATTTTTTGAAATTTCCAAAACCATTCGCATACCACGGTGATATGGCTACGAACCGATTGCGAATCTTAATTCGCCGTTATTCGCAATCGAATTCGCATACGTGTGAAACCCCTTTAGTTGAACTTTGAAAAGTTCATCAAGCTGATGATCTCGATAAAATAATTCCAAAATTGTTTTTATCGTTTGTGGAATCATTCAGCTGCGCTTTCAAAGTAGGTTTATTCAACTTTTTTAGCTTTCAAAGCTTTAAGTTCTAAGTCT
This sequence comes from Prostheceraeus crozeri, assembly GCA_907163375.1. Taxonomy (NCBI): domain Eukaryota; kingdom Metazoa; phylum Platyhelminthes; order Polycladida; family Euryleptidae; genus Prostheceraeus; species Prostheceraeus crozeri. The sequence goes on from CAJQUW010015427.1 coordinate 52,581, forward strand.
ACACTGTAAATCTCTCAATAGCAATCACATACGAAGGATGTATACCAAAGTATTTTGTTGGTATATTTCTGTATTCTCTTGGTACACTGTATATTTGTATGCTTTTCGTATGTTATTTCAAATGTGGTATGCTTTACATACTAAAGCCGCACCAGCACAATGTTAAAGGAAAGCATCAATAACTTCTAATATATGTTGATTTGAGTCCTTTTGTCAATAAATATCACACTAATGTTACTACTGTTCTGTAAGTAGTGAGATAATGACATTTAATAGTCAAACTTGCAATAATGAATTCGATTTTAATACATGTAAGTCTAAGGCACTTCATGAATAATCAATAAGTCTATTTGACCATCAACAATTATGCATTATGCAATTTTGGTACTAAGGATATTATCAATCCGAAATATAAGCACATTAAAATTCATGAACGCAAAAATAGTTATGTTTGAGATATATAAGTCAACATGGTTGATCGAAAGTTATCGTTTTATTGAAATGATGTTTATCAACTAAGTTCTAGGAAATCAGCTAATTATGAGTCTTGTGAATGCCATAAGACAAGCAGGAAAGATGACATGCGGCTTTAATTTCACAATAAATCTAATCTAGTTAAATATCACACTTTCACAAAGAAACATTCACGACTGGTATTAGTGGAAAAAAGTTATTTGTTAGTAATATCTAATATAACTTATTTTTTGCCATGTGACTTGAAGCTATTCATACGAAACACATACGAATGAGGACCAATTTGCATCGGGTCTCGTATATAAAACATACCAACAACTCGTATTTCAGTGCAAAACAGCCAATCACAGATAGACTAGTTCGTCTCCCTGCATACCAATCACATGCGAAAGTAAGTGAGATGTGGTATGAAAAACATACCAGATCTCTGTAAACATAAGAGAATCTCGTATCAGATGTTACAGTAGTTTCAAATTGTATGTGATTTTGGTATATGTTTGTATGTAATTTTCGTATCCAGGGATTTACAGTGTACGGAGGACATGCTGCATTACGGAACGGAGAGACATCCAAAATAACCCTCTTCATACCATTATCTGTTGATGTGATTGAAGTCGTTGTTATATAAGAAATTGCGCTTTCATTTTTGCATGATTGTATATGTTTGTAGGCAGATGATGATGCGTTGGTGGAATGTTCACGGATATATACGGAAATGGAGTGGTCTGACAGTACTACCTAAGTGGAATTTATAGCAGTAATTGCATACAATTATGTAGACTGCACTTTGTCGGCTACAAATAGTAGCTTCGTCTGTTATAGGACAGTCTCGAAGATTGCAGGGATTTTGATGTAGCGACTGTTTGAGAACATTCCAAAGGGTTTTATTCTTTATCTCGCTAGTCGAATACTGCTATATTTTCTTGATGGAATATGCTTCAATTTACATGTCAACTTTCTTGATCTGAATGAAATGGAAATGGGAAATATATGAAGTCATTGCTCTTTCTCTCATGTCATTACGCGTCATGTATTAAATTTATTTGTTCATAGTTCAAATATTCCAAGTCAGTATATCTTTTTGTCTGTGATTTTAACAGAATGAGAAAAGTGATTTAGAGATTCCCATAATTGTGTGACCCTATTGTAAATGAGTTGAACATTCATTCAACTGTTGGAAAATAAAATATTTCAATGTTTAATTTCAACAAAATTGAAGATCTATCTGAATGGAAGAATAATGAAGACAAAAGTAACAAAATTCAGTCACATGTTTTTCTGAATATTCTCTCACATGATTCATTCTTAAGATCGATCACCCATGTCAAATAGAGATCAAACTTGAGCAGAAACTCGAGCAGAAACGATTGCGACACGTCAATGAGAAATAATGAATGAAAGATGGAAAATCCGAACAGAATTTCAATGAAACTCATATTTTGATAAGTGTGGCAATCTGCACGATTGACAAATTGGCTACAAAGTCATTCTCAATTTTGAAGAAGAGAACTAAGAAATGGTCAGAGCAAGAAAAGAGAGCTGATGATGTGCATGCAAATTGTTATTCGTTCAATTCTTAAATTTCAATCGGATGTCTATTTATTTTCACAGGATTTCGAAGAACAACTGCCCTAGAATTCTGTGTATTAATTTATTTTGCAACAACCTGGAAGTTTACTTGTCATCTGCTAATTGTATTCTGAGTTCTATGTTTTTATTGTTACTTGTATTCTTGACATTTTTCTCAATATACAGTATATTTGTGGGCGTTCAATATCTATGGGTGCTTCATCCTTGAAACATTGCATTCCTTAGATAGCTGAGATCAGTGCATACCTTATTAAAGACGAGTAGATAAACTAAATTTTGAAAAAACTAATGATATTGTAGAAGTCCATTGTCTAAGGCTCACTGTAAACTGTGAAATACCAAATCTTCTTACGAAAGCGGTGTGCAAAACGAGAATAACAAAATGTACGAAAGCGCTATTGTTCTTACGATACGAAAGCGATTGGCCTTCCTATTGGATTATCTTCATCATTAAATAGGAAAGCCAATCGCTTTCGCAGTGTATGAGAGCGCGAACAATAGCGCTTTCGTACATTATGTTACTCTCGTTTTCTCCTTCATAGTCAAAATCAGCCAGCTTTTGTGCTCATAAGTTTACAGTGTGGGAAAATATTTGCACAAAATAACTTTGAATTTGTTGGTTATCTGATCAGCTGGAGAGGGTCGAATTAATGCTTCTAGACTATCATCTGCATCCAAATCTGTATTCATAGGTTGACGGGGTCGCAAGGGGGTTGCACGATGTGAGGTGGGCGATAATTGACGATCTTGTCCTGTCAACGTAGATGACACATTCAAAGAGGATCTCGGAACATGCTGTTGAATAATATATTTGAGTTTACTAGCATTTTCTCCCTCCATTCGCTCGTTTAAAATATGGGACATGGGTATGTTGACGCGCAAATTGTTGAGCTGGCTTCCTATCAACCGTTCCATCGAGTGTTTCCTCGCATAGACATGCATAGATGAACTCTTGACTTGCTTTTATCTCTTCTTTTGTTTTATATTTTAGATGGTGTGAATTATAAATATGTCTTCTCAGACGATCTTTTTGATAAGGGCATTTACAGAAAGGACATAGGGTTATTCTCAATTTTCGCAACGTCAGTGTCTCTTCACTTTCACGCGTTCCTCCCTTCATGGTTGATTTTTGTTGTGTGTTCCTGTGCATGCTTAAATACATTCGTTGGCCATTGAAACAAAACACTGAAATGAGCACAGATACGATTCAATGTCTCTTTGATATAAATAAGACTTGCTGCTGAAATCACACGTTTATGATACAGCTCTTGTACATAGGTCAAATGTTTTTCATTCATAAACCTCCATAGTGTGTCCTCATACAAAACATCATCCTCAAAAATAGCCATGAGTAAATACACACGTCCCATGATGGAATAGTGGTCATTCAGTAGCAATTGATTCAAATAGACTGTGGACGTGTCGGTAAAGTCTTCTAATTTGGGGATATCATTGCCTCGGATGCGTTCATCGAACCAAAAATAAATAAGGATCTTCATCCGCGCTTGGTGCGAAGGAGATGTCGATATTTCTGTTGGCGTGATGTCCATCTTCTACGTTGTCGTCTTTTTCGAGGGTGTCTTTTCCGAATAGGACGATGTCGTCTTTTTCGATAATAGGGCAGGAGTAACATGATCTTACTTGAGAGAGCGTGAGGATCCATAACTTAAATAGTTACTCATCGCGGTGAGTATGCGTACAATCTCTCTCAGAAGAAAAAGGAGTACAAGTAGCATGTTTTTCCAAATCTATCAACCCCAATAGCAGAATACTTATAATATTGAAAAGCAACATGATTCATACAATGACATTTTTTATTCATACTTAGTCTGCGTCGCTTACATATTCTTCTTCTTCTGATGTCCATCCAACAGAGATATATTCAAAATTAAACGTTATACAATAGACACCAAGAATCTCTCTGTTATCACTGTCCATAAATTCATAGTCCCATACGTTCTTCAGTGAGGATAAATAGTCATCTACTTCTTGGATGTCACTTTCATAATAACGTTCACTGGCGCCCATCAATGGTGGAGAACCATTTCTTTTGTATTCATAAATCGTGAATGTATCCATGGAGAGTTCACATTCAGGCTTCACTTTTATCTTCTCCTTCACATATGGAATCACTTTCTCCAACATCGCGTGCGGTTGACATGTCGATTTCGGGTAAATAATGAGCTGATTTGGATAGGTGTATACGTGAAAGTCTTCCATCATGTATGTGTCTTGATCGTTTCTCCATTTTTACCTAGTTCTCCAATCGATATGTGCTCCGACATGGAATGGGGCACACCCAATGCTCCGTTCTGTGCTCCGACCATGGAATGGGGCACACCCGATGCTCGGAGCAGGGGATGGGATATTTGCAAAACTATAAAGCCAAGTCGAAAATGTTCCACCTTCATAACACTCGTGAACATTCAAATACATGATTTACCAACGCCAATTCCGACAAGTGGATCCTACTAACATACTACAACGAAGTAATTTTCAACACCAAAACGATACGGATAGTGAAGGGGAAATGCTGATTCAGATCCCAGAAACTCCACCACCGACCCCAGGAAGCCCAAGTCCATTACCTTCGACCAGTGATGATGACTTTCCAACGGATCTGCCATCCCACTGGGGCTCCATTCCCGATCCCGATGGACCGTATTCCCTACCCCCGACGCCACCCACCATCGATGGACCATTTCACATCCCACCGTCACCCTCCGTCACCGATCCCGGATCACCAAGTCTGATCGACATATATCGGGAACTTGACTTAATTAAGGAGAATATTCCCCCTAGCTCCGTTGACTATCCTGAACTCACCTTTCGACCCACTCGCCGTCCCTTTCGCGAACCATTCACGATCCTTAGTGATTATTTGAACCTTCGAACAGCGGTTGACAACTTCAACGAAACCATAGCAAACTGGGACAGTGTGGATTTTGTAATGGAACTCGGTGACTGGACTTTCTAATTTTCTGTAAGTCTAATGTCTGTACTTGTCTGTGTGTAGTTCTAATGTCTGTACATGTATCCATTCTTAAATTTCTTTATTTCAATCTTCCATGCAATAAACATACATGGTAAGCTATAATTGTTCTTATTCTGGGGATAGTAATGGGTTATAGGACATATCATGATAGAATAGAAGTTAAAATTAATATTAAAGATTGAATTTTAAGATTGGAAATCGATCATAAAATTTACAAGTTAGAATTATTTTTAATGTTAAGAGATAGGAATCATAAATTGTACAAGTTAGAATTATTTTTAATGTTGAAAACTGGTTCATAAAATTGACAAGTGCTAGTGAGTATTCCCAAGTAAATGATCATCAAAAATAACAGGTGATTGGAATAACATTTATTATAGAGATGCACTTTCTTGAGTCATTTCACAACATGCATTATTCTTGCACAAGGTACGATGTTCGGCATAGTCACTGAAGTTACAATAATGAACAATGTAAGACTTGTGGAGTTGTCCATTGTCCACAGTGGTTAATTCATGCATCACAGTGATGTGGTCAATCTTGGTCCAGGCCCATGCAGCTTCACATGAATCATAATTTAAATACAGCTTATGCACATAAAGTCGATAGTGTAGTTCAAAGCAATAATGAAGGAGAATCTCGACCACATCTGACAGCGCACAGTGGTATCCATACTGTACCTTGGCAGCTTGAGTTTCTGTGATTGCTTTCCCTCGGCGTAAATGTAACAGGGCTCAACGGTAAGCTTCTTTCCCTTCATACTGGGAATGATTCATCCAGTTACATCCGCGACGCATATGTTCCTTGTAGCCAATCCTATACAGTTCACTATCTCGCATACATGAGGCGAATATATTCCACTGAGAGTCAATGCGTTGAGACCATTCGGGGAGAGAGATAGTATCCATTGTCACTTTTTCAAAGAGTTTTATGCTTTTCAACCAAGCTCTTTCCATCTCCGATAATCCATTCCCTACAATCATTTCCGCGTCTCCATACTCGCGTGTCATTTCATGGACCCAGCAATTAAAACAGTGAATAATCACACTCTCTTCTGCACCACATTTCCCAATCACACGTGGGTTGAGACCATGAATATAATTAGTCGCAAAAACATCACACACCGATGTCTCATGTTTGATAAAGTCATGGAAGCGCGATGTAATGGTCACATATCCGGTCGGTTTATCGTCTCTGGGCGTATAATGACACCAAATGGCAGCAACTTCCTGCATGGAATCTCCTTCCGTATCAAATACGATGAAATTGCGCACCGGCTTCTTCTGCTCCACCCACCATTGTTGTACTTTAGGATGATCAAATGTAATGGTATAAGAACCTTGCATGAGCTCGTCCAAATGCTGAATCCGACGCATCGTGAAATGAATCTCACCTTGTGTGTCTCGACTTATATACCCGTCCCTAGGGTGGTGTACAACATGATTGGTTTAGCGATGATGATGTCTCCTTCGACGTTTTCCTCCTGACATTTTATTCGCTATAGCACTTACGCCTGCGGAACCGGCTGCACCCGCTGCTCCCAACGCTGCAGCTTTCCCTGCGGCAATAAGTGCAGGGATGAGGGGGGCTAAAATGGGAGGATACCTCCTCTTTGTCTACGACTCCCGCGGTAGATTCCACCCTTTTGTCTACGACTACCACGGTAAATACCCCCTTTCTGACCTCCGCCTTTTTGACGACGGCTTCCGCGATAAATACCTCCACGTTGCATGATTACCGTGATAGGCTAGATGTCCCTACTTAGTTCTTCATCAATAGTTTCCCTAACGTCTTTAACTTTCCCAACTTGTTCCTATTTAGATCACGTTTCAACCGTTGCCATTCTTCCTTTATCATTTGATTATTGGATTTATAACGTGGTCGCCACGCTGCTGGCAAAAACGTATTGCCCAAATGACGCCTTTATGTCTCTGAAGAGCTTCACGCCCTCTACGATGCATTTGAGATTTTGTATACCGTTTCACATGTCTTACAGTTCCTCCTCTCTGACGTCATTTACGACGTGTCATGATTGATGCTTACGCTTCCCAATCATAACTTAGTCATAAAAATAGTAGATTGATCACTACATTTATTCATCCAAATCCACATTATACATGAACCAATTCAATTGGTTCTTAAAAACAATGGGTTTCAGAGGTTTCCCTCGTTTCTTACTAAACTCAAATGAATATTTGCGTGGGTCCCGATTTCTATTCTCTGGTCGAAGTGAGGCTTGGGGGACACTATTCACTTCCTTGGACGGATTCGGTTGACTCTCATACATCCGTTTCAACTTTTCGCGCTGATTTCTCCATATCTTCTTGCCCATATGCTCCTTATGCTACGAGACAAATTGACGAACCTTCTCTTCCTCCACGTCACGGTGCATCATCTTACCACAGACACATATATAGACAAAGTTGTCACGTGCCTCATTCGTCTTGCCCTCGCACCATGTTGGATTGCTTCGACGCACCTCCTTATGCTGTTTGCGAATATGCTCCCATAAGAAGAATGCTTGGTACATGTTATGACACCAGCGACAGCGTGACATCTTCACTTTTGACAAGTCGTACGGATATGAATTCGTACTCTCCGACTCCACTGGGCGATTCGGGTCCAAGGGTTTGGTGGGCATATACATGCTCAAATAGGGACATAAATGTTCATCCCATTCATTCTCCTCTTGCTGAATCTTCTCATCACAGTACCTGCACCGACCCACACATGGATGTTTAAGGTAAGCTTCCATATTATGGTCTTGTTTGCAAAGCATGCAGGTGAACTCACTCTCCTTGTCGCCCCAGTAACTCATTTCCAGAAAGCACCAATGATCGGTGGTCCACCATTTCCCACAACGATCGCAATACTCCTTCCCTGTCTCCTTGCGTCCATGACTGATGCATTGTGAAAACAGTCGGAAGCGCTTATTGCAAAACTCGCACTCATAATAGGGTTGAGGGCGGGGACGGACTGTGGTTCGCCTCTTCTTTGTTGGTGGCTCCATTATATCGCTGTTCAGATAATGTATCTTACGTAAACAATGAACCAAACCCAATGTCAATCTGCATACACAAGATTCCCCCAAAATACGACACTCCAGTTGAGAACGTAACTTCTTCTGCAACGAATCAATCAGTTCTTCCACATCCTAATCGTCACCAATGTTGAAATAGCGATAGGACACGTCCAGTGCACCTTTGGGGAACTTTGCAGTTGTTCGAATATCAAACAAGAAGCGTGGTCCATACAGTATTACATTCAGCAACTGGATACGAAGCTCTGCAATAATCTTCTCTAACGACACACTCTTCTCCTTTGTCGGAACAATATACAGTGTATTACAGTCTCGTTCCACAATAAAGTCTTTCGATGAATAAGGTGTATAGGATATCTCCTCCTTGGGATGACGTGTCTCAGCCAGAGGGCGTAATCTACCCGTTAATGTTGTCGACATATGATTAGAATGATTTTCTCTGTCAGCGCCTTGACTTATATACCCTGCTGTGACTCATCAAATGCGCGAAGTGCCCCGGCGCCAAGTGCTCCGATTGGTGCTCCGCTTCATGTCCTCTTAGTCACCACGTGCGCCGATGCGTGGGCGTGTGCTCCGATGCATGTCAAGTGCTCCGCTTCATGTCCTCTTAGTCACCACGTGCGCCGATGCGTGGGCGTGTGCTCCGATGAATGGGGCAAGGTCATGTACTTTAGTGCAAATTGGGGAAAAAGGGACAAGGGGAAAAAATCTTGATTTTGAAAATGAACCGATGAATATTCATTCGTATGATGCTCATCACTCATAGCATAGAAGGAATAATTTTTTAGGTAGAAATGTTAGAGGTTTATCTATGTTTCTCAAAGAAAACGCAGAATTGACGAAATTAACGAAGATAGTGTGCGAAAACGGCAATCTCTTGATAATGAAATTGTCTGATGTAATGAATTACAATTCTTGGATTGATATAAAAGATCTGTTTATCATGTTATGTTATCGAGACAACCGCGAATCCAAGCATGTTGAAGAAAATTTCCTAAATAAAATAAGAGAATATATATATATAGATCAACTTGAAATGAAAAACACAATAATGATCGGTGACCTAAATGGTAGAATTCATATTTTATATTTATTGATGATTTGACTTGATGAGGACTTGATGATTTGACTGATGGACTATACAAATGATACTGAACGATGATACTGAACAACTGAAGTTTCATTTGAACTTCCATTGGTGTGATGATTGAGACAAACCGGATAAGATGATTAATTCAGCAAACGACGGATTTTCATAAAAATACGAGACACTGAGACACGACCAAAGGATGTGATTAACAATGACTGTTGCACATGCCAAAGGCATCTGAAATTATACTGAACATACAAATGTTGCAATATCATTGGACAAAGTCAGATTACGGAGTCAAAACTGTCGCTGCGCGTTTGCTTCTTTTGGATAGCTTCTATGGCACTCATATTTTCCCACTTCCAGTGCAACTGGATCCAATTGACTTCGATTGAATGGTGAGGTGTGCTATGGCACTCCCATTGCGTGTCATAGAATGCCATAGAGTGCCATTGAATTTGGTTAATCGGGTATATAGATCAACTTGAAATGAAAAACATAATAATGATCGGTGACCTAATTTATATTTTATATTTATTGAAATATAAAATACAGCTCATTGTGGGATAATGATACAGGTGAAGTCGAATTTCCAGATCGCATTTACTTTTGCAAAAGATGGACTTGGCATAGGCCTACTGGAAATATTCGAAAAATTCACTTTTTCTCAATTCACAAACAATGACTATGAAATATAACTGAAACAATAATGAATATATATGCATGTTTCCCATCTGGATAAAGATTCCATAGAGATTTCAGCATTGGATACCAACATCAACGATTCTCTATAATTTAACTTCAACAACGTCATAACTGCAATAATTTCCAGGGAGTCCGCAAAACAGATGTTCGTTTTTTTCGATCGTTTATTGTCGAGATCTTTCGACCGTTCTACACGATCATCGCCAGGAAAGTGACAAGAAGCAACTTACATGAGAACTGTTCTAACAGCTTGAAACACAGTTGAAGACACAAAGAAGAAACTAACTCTGAAGTCACTTAATAAAAGATAAGGTATGCTACTGTACAAAAATAATAAGTAAGACGCTAAAACCAGAAATTAAAAAGGGAGTCAAACTTCCACGAATCGCACAAATGATGCTTAGTCTTGTTATGCGACTGAAGACGATGAGACCACAGTGACTCCTTCACAATTGACCTTCTCCAACCCGGCTCCTTGTCCACTATCTCCATCTCGCTCACTGCTACACGATGGTTCGCCTCCACTGCGTGCTGCGCCACTTCCGATCGGAGTACATCCATATTGCGCATTGAACGCTGATGTTCTTTTTTTCTTCCAATGGACGTTGGGTCTCTCCCACATACATCCAATCGCACCTTTCCTCTCCGCACGGAATCTTGTAGACTGAACCCAAGATCTTGGCTGGTTCAGGTCACTTCTTGACCAGAAGTGAGCGAAGAGTTGATGTTGGTTTCATGGATACGCTAACATCAACTTCCCGAAGAATCGAGGCGATCTTGTGACACTCCCTTTACATTAGGCATCGAATGCCTTACTCGTGACTCATTCACATTGTCATCCATCGTTGAATCAGCACAGCGCCACCAACGTTCGATCTCAGCATCACCATACCCATTGCTCCTGAGTGCTTCGTCACATGCAGCTTCTCTTCTTCCACGTTGTCAGGTGAACAAACTAACTGAGCTCGGTTAGAAAGTGAACGTACTAGACCTTTGAAGACGCTGCGAGGATGCTAAGACTCCCGATGTAGATAGCGATCGGTGTGAGTGTTCTTTCGGAAAACCTGTCGTTCCACGTAAAATGCACACATCCAGAAAAGATATACGGTTGTTGACTTCCATTTCCTTGGTAAAGCAAATCGAGTCGCGTAAACCACTAATAAACGGGATAAAGGAGTCCAACTCCTCATCAGAATGAGGCCAAACTAACAATATGTCGTCCGCATATCTCAGCCACACGCTTCGATATTTCAAACAACGTCATAACTATATATTTACTTGCATATATTTTTGATTATAGAATAAATTGCGAAGAAAATCGGCACTTTTTCACACTTTACATATTCAAATGACATTCTATCAGCAAAGTTTGACTGTCTCAAGTGCCATTTCATGCACTACCATAGTCAGATGACATTATAACAAAGAAAAATGTGTTACGCAACACAATTACCAGTTTGCTCTTTGAAAAACCTTTATCCGAACTGTTTTTGTTAAACTGTTTTTTGTTTAGTAGGATAAACTATCTGTAGGTATTCGAAACATAATACGACGATAAAATGTGGTAATGCATTAGGCCTGTTAGTCAGATAGTTGGGTCTATATTGTGAAATGTATAGCCTACTTCAAACATGTGCATGTGTTTGTATATGTAATGCATTCAACATCTTCAAAACAAATCAGTAACCAAGACGTTAATCCTGCATTTATCAGAAATCATCTTAGAACGATTCATGACTCTTGAAAAATTTTCTATGGAGATGCATAATGCAGATACACCCTTTTGTGACCAAACACGCTATTAGAGTGCAAATGAATTTGGCCCACTTGCAATGGTCAGAGAGTGATGCAGAATGAATTGTTATCGGAAATAATCTTTTCCAGCATTGTGTATATCTGATTGGTTTTTATGTCAAATTTTACACTGGGCATTAAGGGTTCAGTTATCAGATGTCAATAGACGGATTTCACTTGCATCAATCCAAGATATAAAAATAGGCTAGTACCATTTCCTCTAGACCTTCTACTTAGCAATCAACTCACATACACAAATCTATGGTTATTGAGGATCAAAGATATATCAGTTAAAGTACAAAGATATCATCTCTTGGCAATAATCAATGCAGTTTTGGCAATATAAAATGCAAAAAGGTATAATACCTACTGCCATTCATGGCATCCATAGAATGTTTGTAGGACAGGCAAATAAATATATCTGTAAATGTTTGATAGAGACGCGTGTCTCTAAGCATTTATCGACTACAGATATAACCTCTACAAGAACGTTTAACTCAAACATTTTTGTATAATGCAGCAATTCGCTTGCTGTAATATACAAAAGAAAGATATTTGTAAATAAATCTCTCATTATTGCCATCTAATATATGCAAAAGATAAATACATGTAATGCAATTTTATAAGCAATTACAAAATTCTATCTTATCAAATATATATTGTTATGTTTACATCATATTTGATATATTGATATTATGTTCACATCACATTTAATACTTATTATATTAAAGATCATATGAATAAATGGATATAATATATAAATGCACATGCATTATATTAATTTATCACTTGCTTTACACCTGTAAATAGAACATTTGATTTCATATCTACGTCCCTTCTCTTCCTTCTTTGTCTCCTCTAAATGATTCGTTTTTGATGGAGTGTCACAATGCTCGAGGCGCAGAACTAAGTCCTTCTAGTCTCTTCTTATCTCTCTCTCACTCTCACTCTCTCTCACTCTCTCTCCCTATCTTCCTATCTCCCTCTCTCCATTCATCTTCTTTTATCTCCTTTTCTCCATTTGACAGCTGATTTTGGATGTATCTTAGCTGAAATATTCAAGGTCACAATGCGGATCAGTTGTTACCCTATTTGCAAGACTATGATGACTAAATGATGATAAGCGTTTTATTCTTTTTGAATGAAAATTGGAAGTTACAATCATATATCTTCAGAGGTCAAGTAAATAAAATAAAAGAGACATACTACTTTCAGTTGTCGAGATAGATAAAAATACCTCAACGTTACAAAATCGTGTTCACCTTAAGTCCATGTGATTCAGCGATGAAAATAAGAATTATGAAGCTTACAAGCACAGATTACAAAAGAGTTGCTTCGACGCAAAGTGCGTACTTCAGGTATTAAGAAGCGACCGGATGATGACTGTGTTGGCAGCAAATCACTTAAAATATGGTCTTTTGTGAGAACTTGCTGAAAAAAATTCAAAGAAAGACGTTGTCGCCGAACCGTAAGAGTCTCGAAGCAATCATTTTCACAATGTTCGCCGCAAATTAATCGATGAAAGCGACGTTGTATACGTTCAAGTCTAGTACAATCTGTAGCAGAAAGACCAACAAACAAGGGACAACAGTAATCAAAAATTGACCGAAAAGTTGTTTTGTACAATAATTTCAAATCCTTGACACCGATGTACGGTTTTATCACTCTAATAGCATACATGCGTCTTGAGACGGAAGAAACGATCTTTGAAACATGGTCTGACCAAGTACATTTACTGTTAAAAGTAATGCCGAGTAAGTATAAAGTCTTGACTTGAGGAACACGCAGGTCAGGTAAGTGAACATTGATGCCGTAGTTGCGCTTGCGAATGATCATTGACTTGCATTTTCCTTGGTTTATTGGTAGCGCCATTGATTCCGATCATTGCATCAGATTTTTGTATTCATTTGTAATATGTATATTATCAGAAGATGAATATACAGGGAAGCACAATGTCGTGTCATCAGCATATTTGATTAACTTGCAACTATCAGTCGATGACGAAAAAGTTGCTGTGGTTATGGCAAACAGGTAAGGGCCGAGGATTGAGCCTTGTGGAATTCCTGACGTTACCCTCACTTCACCACTACTCACGGAACCGATCGAGACATGCCGTGTCCTTTCATCGAGGTAGCTTACAATCCACTTTACTGCGAGAGTTGGAAAATTGCATTCCATCAATCTTCTGATAATCAGGTCAGTCCGCAGCTTATCGAAAGCTTTTGCATAATCGTAAGACATTATCATAACACCAGATGTGGCCGGATCATCAATATACTCGGTAATATGATCATGTAGAGATATCAGGGCACACTGTGTTGATGACTTTGGTCTGAAATCAAACTGAGTGGTACCATAATGTTCCAAGAAAAGGCTCTTTAGAGACTTCACTATAATACCCTCTAGTATTTTTGAGGGAAATCTAAGGATACTAATTGGGCGAATAACCAATGTCCATTACCATAACCATGTCCTTTATAACCGGGGTGATCCACGGTTTGTCTCTTGGGGTACACCGTACGAAGGACACGGGAATGGAGAGCGAAACAGCTTTTCCAGCATGTCATGAAATATATAGCATTTCTCATCTAGGGAAAGCCATGCATCATCAAGAAAGTCCCAACTAATCTGTTGAACGTGCAATAGAAAATTATCCATATTTGATTTGCGCAGGTCATATATTTTGCGTACAATATGAGTGGTATTTTCACATTGGAGCTTCGGAGTTGCAAGCAAGGAGACGTGTGGGACTTTTGATCTGTCAAATGGTGAAAATTCTTTTGTTTCATACAGAGACATGGTTGTGCTCAGAGAAACATGATGACACTATTGCTTCCATTGATGGTTTTACTTGCGTTCGTAATGACCGCGCAAGTCGCATTGGAGAGGGTGTGGCTGTTTGGATAAATTGTAATTTACCATTTAAGCAGTTCTAATTTGTTCCTCCATGCGAAATTGAAAGTGTAATTCTGCTTTTGCCAAAGTCTAGTAAAATATTTATGGCTTTGTATGTTCCACCAACACGTGCGAGTCGTGATCGACATATAATCAATGATTTTATAGCAACTTCTCTTGATATGATTCTGAATGTTCACCATGAATTTGACATTATCCTGTGTGGTGATTTTAATCACTTTGATACTCAGATACTCAAGAAGTTTGTGATTATTTCAGTTTGATGAATATTTTCAATAAGCCGACTTATGGATCCTCAGAGCTTGATTATATTCTGCTTTCTGAAAATGCAGCAACATCTGTACATGCGAATAAATCTATGCTATTGGTAAGCAAGGTCGTGCGAACTTCATCTATTTTAGTCACAACTGAACGAGCGTTAGAGCATAAGATCTTAGGATATCGGGGCACAGATATGGACTCTGAAAATTTGAAAATTGAAAATTGTACTCTTAAAAATTTGTATTAGACTGAGCTCTCTGGACGATTTTTCCATCTTTTATCACAACGACCTCATGATTGGCACGTCTCAGGCGCAATTTAGTTCTGAGCTCTTTTTGAGCTCTTCGTTGATTTTCGGTGAGGTATGGATTGACATGAACCTCCTTAAAAGAAATGTTTTTCCGTAAGTCTCTCGATTTACGTAGAATCTGATGCTTTACGTCACTGCTTGAACAAACCAAACGCAAGAGTCTGTAGTCCGGCAGCCAGAACGAGTTTCTGCAGGGAACGAGGCCGAAGGTGAGACTTTCACATAGTGATTTACACCACATGTCTACTACGAATATGAACGTCTGCCGAGTTCTAGTGAGTTCCTCTTCTTGTCAGACAGGATCAAAGAAAACCACATGTAAATCCAATGGGACGCAGATTGCAGTTCTTGGCTAAAATGAAATTTTGTATGTTTTCTCTGATTAAACGAAAAGTACTAAGCCCAGAGTCATAATTTTTGGCATGGAATGTCTTCAGGTCATTTCCTTTCATGTTCATGCACCCCTGTCGGTAAAGCTAAACACATTTAGATTTGGCGAGCCTCTTAATTTCGGTAAACACAAACATTTTGAGCAACTTCATCCTCATTCAACCACATTCTCACATACATTGTCGACCAGAAGCATGATAATAGTACATGCACATGAAAGGAAATGACCTGAAGACATTCCATGCCAAAAATTATGACTCTGGGCTTAGTACTTTTCGTTTAATCAGAGAAAACATACAAAATTTCATTTTAGCCAAAAGCTGCAATCTGCGTCCCATTGGATTTACATGTGGTTTTCTTTGATCCTGTCTGACAAGAAGAGGAACTCACTAGGACTCGGCAGACGTTCATATTCGTAGTAGGCATGTGGTGTAAATCATTATGTGAAAGTCTCATTGTCGGCCTCGTTCCCTGCAGAAACTCGTTCTGGCTGCCGGACTACTGGCTTTACCCGATATGACTTTGCCAATCCGTTTGATCGATGATATAGGCCTGTTTGTGTCAGTATTCTGCTGTCCAAGTGCAATAAGCAGTTCAGTTACTTGATTGCAGTCATATATCATACGTTCTTCCACAGAACCACCTGTTCGTTCCTCTACCCCAGAGACTACCAAATTCAACCGACGATTATAGCGCTGCGATACTTCACTAAGCATCCGCTCATCAAAAAGTCCCTCATCTTTCTCTTTAGCTCCAGGAGCCTTTTGCCTCTTTAATTCATTCAGCTCTGTTTGAAGAATATCACATCGAGCTTCAAGATTCCTGTGACCTTCAAGAACTATAGACATTTTGACCTCAAACTGCTGCAGCAAACATGTCAGCTTCATATCTAATATCTCATTTAAGTCAGTTCGAGATATCGTCGATGTACAGTCTGCTTTTGAATCGAACATTTGAATAGCATCTTTCAAGGCGGATGACATCTGTTCTTTACTCAGCTTATTCAGTTGGCTTTGTGACATGCGCCTGACTTCTTCAAATGCTGTGGATGATTTTGAACCACTCATACTACTTCAAATAGTTACAAAAATGTACCACACAATTCACGAAGAATGTAATATCATAAGATGTCAGAAATAATGCGAAACGACCCAGATTTCAATCTTGTTGTCAAGTCAGAACGATGCAGACTAGAACCAAGTCCAGTCGGTAAGCTAATCCGCAATCAAGAACACACGGCTACCGGAACACGTCTCCGCAAAATCAGTTAGTTATTACAACATCTAGGAATGCGTTTAGAAGGCCAGAAGCTTGTCGTCAGCAACGACGTGACGAATTCACCAGCCCGACCAGAGACAGATGCACTGATCACAACTCACTGACAAGGTTAGCTGGAAAATTGTAAATTCGAGGATTCTTAGATTGAGGAGTTACAAATGAATAATTCCGAATACACAGTGAAATAGATGAGGTTGAGGTGAGCAGAATGATCCAAAATTTGATAATGAAACTCCTTTAAATAGCTCTGGAAACGGAGAAAATCAAAAGTCGAAGCAAACTGAACAGAGAGAAACGTCAACCGACCACTAGTGACACAGTTTAGTCACAGTAATGTCACAGTTTTCCTCTGCACACACCTCTCCCATAGAAATAAACTGTTTATCTGAAGTTCGCTAGAATGGAAATTGACTCAAGATCGCGGCACATCCGGGAGAACTAAGTTGGGGCATGAAGAACCAATTAAAAGCTTCGATTTACTCATGTGACTGATTCTAACCCAATGATACAGACGTTGGCAGGTGCATCTAAGTGAAAATGCGTGCGATTTATGTGCCGTTGTTGTGCATTGCATGAAGCTTAATTTCCATTCTAGAGGTTTTATTGTCGTCAATTTCTATGACCTCTCCTCTACTGTAGAATAAACAACTCGTCGATCGCCTGCCTTGTTAATGACTAATGGATACCCTCATAACGACCTTCGGTCCATGAGTCACATGACAAAGAGGATGCGAGCGGACAGACTGTGTATGCTATATCAACCAGACGTCATCAATTGCAGAGTCATTCCTCTCAGTGCATCGTGCGTGTTTCAGTCATCCCAGCAGCGTCAATGCATGGATTACGGATTTACAAAACTTTTAATTACGCAACAAGTCAGCCATTTGTGTTTTGGACATTCAGAGGATTGTGTCTTAATTCGACTTTCACAACCAATTTCAGGATTACGCCGACGTATTTTTTCACTGTGGAAATAATTCACGATCTTCTCTTTTCCTGACTTTGTGCTGAAACCAAGCGGGTGACTCCTTCTTTGTATTTGCCTTTGAGGTTATGCACAAGATAGAAAAATCAATAAGTTAAAACCACAGTGCTTCGTGTCACAGACACATCAAGGGGTGGAACCTTGCAGTGCGAATGTTTACTGCACGGTCCCACCTGACACGAAGCGTTGTGGTGTTACCTTGTTGGATTTCTGTCTTGCACATAACCTCAAATAAAAGGCAAATACAAACGAGAGACCAGCTTGTTTTTAGCACAATGCCAGGAAAATTGAACTTCCTCCTGTTCCTAACCTTCAACATCATCTTCATCTACACGTTTTGATTCGAATCATTCTGACTCAACTACCTAATATCTTTTCACTTTCGCTGAAAACCATTAAACAAGTGATTGATTACATTGCTGAAAAGTCATTTCAAGTGAAATTATATTGGAATCAAATATTCGATCCACACACCGCTACAGTCGAACAAATAGTCGAATAATGCAAGTTGAATCTCTGAAGGAGGATTGGAGAAAATGGAAAATTTAATGTGAGTTTTATTATTACTTTTAGGTACTGTTCAATACTTGAAATTCGGTGGTTTTGAATCCCAATGGATGCTTTAATGTATCCACAGGACTTAAATTTTCGCTTGCTTGAGGTTCGATCGGCATTTCTATTATTCCTAATTAATCGCAAAATATCGTGAAAATTGTTGCTTGTCTGATGCGTTTATAAATTGATGTCTGTAGGCCTTTTTGGCAGTAGAAAGTTAATGTCTGTAAGACGTTTTTTGCAGTAGACAATGGGCGATAATTCTACTGCGAAATTTTTGGGATTTCCATAGAAAATGATCACTCGGGTAAATTAACTATTATGTTTATTTGTTTTTCATCATCAAACGTTGTAAACATGAACATAAAAGTCAGACTGATACGTCAAAGATGTCAGTTGGTTGGCAACTATAGCGTGATGTAAAGGAGCATCAGAAGTTTGAATCATAGCGGGTCCATCACGACCTTTTCAGTGTTCTGCTGGGAAGAGATTAAACGTAGGATGGTCTTATTGGAAGGAATTATCATTTTTATTGATAGTTTCAACTATTCCTTCTGTGTAATAAAAGTGTCGTGATTACCAACTGCCTATCATCTTCAGGTGGAAATAAATCTATTGATAACTTCGAACACAGTGTTGAACGGCATATTATCGGCTCTTTGTAATAATAAATCTGACAACTCAAACATCGTCAACATTTACCCGTTCGCTGCTGAGGCAAATTTCGTCTCATTCCCTCATGTGCGGATGGTAAGTTAACTTACCATGATCAAGATTCTCCTCAGTGCGGGATTACTTACCATTGATAAAATCACTCATCCTACCACCGAAAGCCCATGTTTGACTGCAAATGACACATGTTCAACGTGTCTCTCTTCATTGCCTCCTCAACTCCTTTATACGCCCAACCGCAAGCGCCCACGCCTTTCCAATATCTAACATTCTCATTACCTCATTCTCTTCATAAGGTGTCAAAGCAATTTTCAAGCCCCTCTTGCAGAAATCGTTCTTGCTCCGTATCAAATTGACGGTTGTCTTGTTCATTGGTTGAAACTCAGGTCTATGTGATGATAAAGAAACGATAATTTTTCCATTGGTCTTCAGATTCATTGACCAACACAATAATCAGTGGATCCACAGATGATTCATCTGGCTGAGAAAGAATAGTTCACATAGTATTTTACATGCATAGCGGGTATTTATTATCCCTACTAATTTTTGTTTACTTTTTCCACCACTGCTAATTAATGACATAAATGGAAGCCGAGAATTAGTACCAATTGATTGAAATGGATTTGAGTAACGAAATGTGGACTGATTTTGTGGACTTACATTGCTGTGGAGGAGTGGCATCGATAGCTATGGTAATGAAACTGATGGTGTGGATGTAGACTGGTGTGATGAGTTAGAGTTTGGCTTTTTTGGATTTGAGTAACGAAATGTGGACTGATTTTGTGGATTTGTATTGCTGTGCACACCCGTCGGGAAGACACTTTAAGCGACAAAAAATACGAGCCCCTAACGACCAATCAAATTAGATACTACATGTATGTGCTATTACTCTCTCAAGACCGCAGAAATCGCTACTGAGCTATTCGGCCACAATTTGACCTTGAAGTTTTGGCCCGACTTGGCGTGAGCCAATGAGAATCGAGTATTATAAAAATCTTTGTAAATTCAAATTTTAAAGGTAAGGGGTCATCCCTATGTTGCAAAAATGGTTTGTGATCATCATCCAGTTATATAAAGGTTGCATTACATTAAATACGTTTCAATGGCATAGATATCGGACGATTTAATGACATAGATATTAGATGAAGTATATGCTGCGATATGGCTGACTGGATATATTTGAATTATGTTAAGAGATACGAAACATTAATGGATAATAGTATTTTGAGAGTATATTCTTATCGACACACATATAGAAATATGTTTCAATAACATAATGATCGAACATGGACACTTCGAGGCATACAAAAGGTAAGTAAAGACATGAAATACTTATAAATGTCGACTATTATAGCGTATAATTGCAGTTAACAGGTGTTCACCATAACTGGGATTAGCGAGAGATATTTTCCGCTTCTTCCCACAATAACATGAAGTCAGAATCAACTGCCTCTGACGCTTGTTCACTGAATTTGCCGAGACTCACTTTGCGGAATTTGCAAAATTGTACCACGTGGTTGAGGATGACGTGAACAGATGTTGTTACAGTGACATCGAGAGACAGGTATGTATCTTTAAAATTGGCAATTTTTTGGATGTAATCGTCGGCTAATGTATATCTAAACACGCTTTGCGAACATCATTGAATCGACGAAATGCCTCAACAAATTTCATAAGAGAAAATTCACCTTCTTGTATGACAATAGATTCCAAAACATCGATACAGTTCAGCAATTGTTTGCTCATGTTTCCATTAAATTCTCCAGAATGAAGACATGGACACGAGATTCCGACTTTTCGCAACCATTTCTTAGAAATGTCATCAGCTTTAGGAGAAGATCTCTCCATCTCTTTGAATAATTTGTTTGTTATTCGAAGGAGCAAATGAACTTCGGGGGGAGGAATACAGCGGATGAATATATCTTCATCTGCCCCGCTCAATATCGGCTCATGAACACAGATCTTGTAATTTTTGGCAAGTGTTCTACTTGATTTAGATTTTGATTCATTATACTCTCGCGACAGCTTGCGAACAGAACCCAAACTTCGAACAACATGACTCACGCTTCCAGATTTTTTAAAATCTTCCTTAGGCGATTCACACCACAAACACGGATAGGTGCTCCCATGAGCCTGGATGCCAGCTATGATGTTACCGATTTTCAAATCAACGGCATGGGTAAAGTTAAAATTCAAATTCAAAATGTTCAGGAGATCAAGAATGGTTAGTAGTAATCCCGTGGCAGGCGCAAGTCCAAAATGTGAAATGCTGACTCATCCCCCCTCTGGAAGGAAGGTGAGGGAGGTGGCCAAGGATGTGTTGGGAGGAATGGGTCCGAGAGGAGGAAACGGGTCCTTACCCCCCCCTCTGGAAGGAAGGAAGGATGAACTGTGAGGCAAGGGGTAGGAAGGAAGGTGATAGGAATGTGTGAGGGATAGAGTGAGGAAAGGGTGGGTGTTGTTGGTTTTGGGATGAGAAAAGTTGGAAATCGTCATGAAGGAGGGTTCGGATGTGAAAGTACAGTTTAGATTTGGAATCTGCGTGAAATTTTGGGTGGGGAAAGACGGCGGGAGGAGTTTTCCTGAGAGGCAAGGGGTGGAGCGGCAGAGTTGGAAAAGTCGGGTGTTGGATTTTTTGGAATGAGAAAAGTCGTTTTTCGTCATGAAGGAGGGTTCAGATGTGAAAACGGAGCCCAGATTCGGACTCTACGTGAAATTTTGGCTTAGGAAGGATGTTTCCAGCAAAATCGGAGAGAAAAAATTTTGACGACGTCCCCCCCCCCTCCTGTCAAACTTCCAACTTTGGTGTTAGAGATCGTAGAAAGTCGTGCAATAGTTCATTTGAAAGCTAAGAGTGAGAAAAATTCAGTGGAAGGCTCGGTTTGGTCCATTTTTCCTGGGTTAAGGAAGGAAAATGGCAGGAAAACGTCAGAGTTGGAAAAGGCGGATGTTGGATCTTTTGGGATGAGAAAAGTCGTTTTTCGTCATGAAGGAGGGTTCGGATGGGAAAACGGAGGCCAGATTCGGACTCTACGTGAAATTTTGGGTTAGAAAGGATGTTTTCAGCAAAATCGAAGAGAAAACGTTTTGACGACGTCCCCCCCCCTCCTGTCAAATTTCCAACTTTGGCTGTAGAGATCGTAGAGTGTCATGCAATAGCTCGTTTGAAAGCTAAGAATGAGACAAAATTCAGTGGAAGACACGGCTTGTTCCTATCTGCCTTCGTTTAGAGGTGAGGCGTTATTGAAAATTTTGGACATTGGCGAAAAAACGACAGAGTTAGAATTTTTACGAAAATCGCTCTAGCGGGTGAAGCAAGTCTCGGACGGGTAAACAGAGACCAGATTTGGAATCAGCGTGCCATTCTGCATCTGAATGTCATTCATGCTATGTCTCCAAAGTGATAGGAAGAAAGATGACAGAAGCAGTAGAGTTTACGAATGAATTTTGTTCACTATGTTTTCATCGACAAAGTCTTCGTGGTGTGATTAGGGACTACATCATCTCATTTTATCATGAGGAGGCAGACTTAAAATTTGCTATCGCTAAAGGTTACTTCGTTTTCCAACAGCTCATGGACAGTTTGATAAATACAGATGTGAAAGGACGATTAGTTGCAGAGATTGAATTTGAGAAAGTGACTGATGAACATGCAGGTGAGCGTGTAGCGTTTCAGTTTGCATCCTATTCTGCAGAGACGATACATGATCCCAAAGATTTCTATCAGCGACACATGGCAAAAATTGCATCTCGACTAGCTTCATTTCATGAGCATGGATCCAACTTGCTCTTATGTCGCATAAAACACATTCATATTCAACTCAATGTGCTAAACTAGATTTGACTACAAGATTTGGGAAGAGCATTCATGAGTCAGTCGTCCGCGTGAGTCCTTTTTCCCTGCCGCAACGAAGTCAGGGGAGAAACGGAGGTTTCTGATTGGCTCACATAGTGTCAAATGTGGATTCGCAGGAGACTATAAAAACAGACGTCTCCCCATTTTCTCTTCATTTCATTCTCTTGACTTGGAAAGCGTGTGTGACTTGCGAAAGGCATTCTCCCCTCTCAATTTTGTCTGATTTAATCCTGTTTGCAAATTTACAAGTGAGTATCATGACGGTGTGGCCTAAACCTTGCCAACATTTTAGAAGAGAGACGCAGGAGAGTGTGTGGCCGATGATTGTACAAGTTTATTTTGTTGAACCATCACCACCACCACCACCTCTACCACCTAGACGCTTTACCTTTAAGTCTTTTAGGGAATTGAAACTCAATTCGGGTCCTAAGCCCAAGACATTTAATTTAATTTACTGGACGATGACGAAGACTTAGACTTTGGTGATAAGCTTTAAATCATGTGAACGCTCCAAAAGGTCCTCCTAAGTAATGCCACCTCATATGTCACTGCGAAGCTAACAATTTTCTTTTCTCTGATGATCATGAATGTACTTAGTGGTATTAGTGGTATTCTTTCGTTACAGACTGCCATGGCCATGAATCCTACTCCAACTGCTGCATCACTGCATCCTCAACATCTCGAGCTGTGGAATCCGAAAATTGAAAAGATAATTCACGGCTATCCCAGCTACAAACAACAAGTGCGCTACAACGGTGTTCGACATTTTCTTCAAACGCCGGCGGTATACTTACCAAAGGTGGATACGCAAGTAAGTCGTTGCGGTCAAAACCTGAGTATCCCTATTGATAATTGGTTGCGTTAGCAGCTTGACATTTTAGAAGACGTTGTGAGGCAAAAGGCTCTTATTCCTACTGAACTATTACAGTTGTGGCCAGAAAAAAACTTCTTATTATAAACCTTTGTGCCGCGGCACTCGCTGCTATATTTTGCAAAGCAAGTATTGTAAAGTCACTTCAGGAGTGACAGTTGAACAGTCAGTTGAAACAGAATTGTCATCGTTAGGTGCAGGCTTTTATTCCTTTCATATTGGGGTGCCTGCTGTTTATGTGGGACCTCATCAACTGACGGTAATTTGATTTCTCTCAATTTGCGCATTTCTCAAATTCATCATCAACCTGAGTTAACAGGTCTTGATCACATTGAAAAAGTCATTGATTCTTGCGTCAAAGAGTGTCAGGAACCTGTCACTAAACCTAGACGTCGTCGCGCATCAAAAAAAGATGGCGCTACCAAAGATAAATCTTCAGTTTCGTAATCAGTTAGTATGTAGTGAATGTGGAAAACGTGGTCTTGCGCGTTATGTTCAAATAAAACATTGTAATCATGTTGTATGTTTTTTTTGTTATGTAAAGGACAGACATCCTTGTAAATTTCCTGCTCAATGTATTATCTTGTAATGAAGTCTTTTTGATATTGTAGGTTGTCATCTAAATAGACAGTGAGGGAACACCCATGCAGGAATTGAGTGCTATTGCAATGAGAAAAAGTGATCAAACTGTTGTTAGTGTATATCATAGATTTGCCTACTGTCCTCCACACAAAGACGAATGGTGACGACGTCATGTGCATGGACTTGATCCTTCTATTTTGATTCATATTGGATTTGTAAATGAAACGTATTTGATAAGTGATTTCAAACGGTGGCTCTCAGGCTTTCATATTGTTAAAATATTAGGAAATGATTCTGAACGAGAAGCAACAACACTTCAGTTGCACATTGATAATTTATATTTACCATGTTGGGTAGATCGTGTAAGACAAGACTATCATATGCATTGTGATCAAAAGAAGTTTAGAGATGAAATGATTTTTGATATGGCTATATGTTTCGGTGAGAGACATCACCTTTACAGACCACCATCCCATTGTAATACTAGAAATATAGCCACCTACATTGCAAAACTCTCTTCACGCTGGCATTGTACTCTCTATGACGTTTATGAACTGTATCTATACTATTGTCAGTAGTATATAGTGCGACATCCGGCGCGACGCTTCGCTTCGCTTTGTTTCGCTTTGCTTCGCTTCGCTTGCGCCGGATGTCACACTTTTGCGGGT
The DNA here is from genome assembly GCA_907163375.1 of Prostheceraeus crozeri. Lineage (NCBI taxonomy): Eukaryota > Metazoa > Platyhelminthes > Polycladida > Euryleptidae > Prostheceraeus > Prostheceraeus crozeri. The sequence goes on from CAJQUW010015427.1 coordinate 77,613, forward strand.
TTTTTCAAAATTTTCAAAAAATCAAAATTTCAAAAATTTAAGTAGACTTCCAATTTCACGTGGCCGAAGGCCGAAGGGCGAAAAGTTAGGTAGTGACAAATTTTCAAAAAAATCAAAATTTCAAAAATTTAGGCGGTCTCAAAATATCACGTAATCGAAAATTTAGGCGGTCTCAAAATATCACGTGGACGAAAATTTAGGTGGTCTCAAAATATCACGTAATCTAAAAAATATCACGTGGTCGAAAAATATCACGTAGCCGAAGGTCGAAAATGTAGGCAGATGAATATTTAGGTAGTCCAAAAAATATCACGTAGTCTTAATATACCAGAAGATTGTATTCAAAATATTTCTTTAAAAATGGAAACCTCAGAAATGGAAGGAACTTCGTCGGGGACGGCGACGATAACGGCGACGACGAAAATTGAAGAAGCCTCAAAAATGGAAGGAATAAAGTGGAAGAAACCGCAAGAATATTACCTTCGTTATCATATGAACATAGTTCTACTTTAATGAACATTGAAAAGTTTAACATCGAAAAGATGAATAACGAAAAACACAAAGATAGAGTTAGGTATATGAAAGATAAAGAATCTCAATTATTATTAAGATTAGAGCATTATAAAAAATTAAGAAAGAGATGGACCAAAGTTAAGAATGTAACACAAGGAATTGGCATATTCTTATCAATAATTTTAGGTGCTTTAACAATTGTTATATCTTCAGGTGTTTTAGTAATTCCAGTAGTTGCTACAGCTTTAACAGGTACGGGTGTTTTTGCAACTTCACTTGTTACAATGTTAGATAAATCATTAATAACTAAGAAACGAAAATCATTAAAACTAAGCATTTACATATTAAAGTAGTCTATGACAAATTGCATTACTACTTTCAAAGAGTATGTGATGATAATGTTATTACGTTAGATGAGATTGAAAAATTTGATCAAATAGCCAATGAAGTAAATCAAATATCATTTCAATTACAGTCAGAAAAAGTTGATGATAAGAATAAACAGGATGGCAAAATTTCTGGTGATGGTAAAATTTCTAATGAAGAAAATGACAAATTTTTTTTAGAAGACCTAAAAACTTTAAGCGAAAATTTAAGCAAAACTTTATTAAACAAAACTTTATTAAACAAAACTTAAAACGAGAAACCTTTAAACGAAAGGATGTTAGACAACAAAGCAATAACAAAATAATTTGTTCAGTAAAATGTTTTTGTTGTATTCCAATGTTACCACGAAATTCAAATATTATATTTTAAAAATTGATAAAATTAAAGCTGATAATTTTAAAAGAATTAAACAATTAGGAGAGTTAATAAAACAAAGAAATATTATGAAAGAAAATCATATTCAACATAGAATGATAAAAGCTGGCATTCAATCTGATATGTTTGAAAAAATGCAGCAAACCGAGCAAGTAAAAACTGATTTTGAAAAAACTATGGAACCATTTAAAACTCTTGAAAAAGAACTTACAAATAATGATAAAGAAATTAATATAACAGATCCAGAACACAAAACTATATTAGATGACTATGTATTACTAGAATCAAACATTAATAAGAAATTACCAAAATCTATGCAATTTGAACATTCTATTTCATTTATAGATGGAAAAACAATACCTAGATTTTATCTCGGACAAAAAGAAATATTTCCACAACTTTTTCGAGGTTTAATTTTTTCACCAGATAAATGTGCTTTTAATTTAGATAGAAATTTTGTTGATCTTTTAAGAGGAGCAGATTTAAATAATTATGCTGTAGAAGATCTCATAAATTATAAAGCTATGTTAGATAGAGTTAAAGCAGGAAAAACTCTTAAACGTCATAGAGAATTAGAAAATTTATTATCAACGGGGGTTACAGTAGGAAAAGGTTTTAAAACTGAAACAACTGTATTTTTACCAGATGATCCACAAGAACTACTAAATAGATTAAATATTTTAATATCGGCAATAAAAGAAGGACATAAGTCTAGTTTCAATGAAATTCATGCTATATTGAAAAGACTGTTAGAAATGAAGATTCTTAATGAAGAGGATTATAAAAGTACTTCGCCCGTAGCTGAAATATGTTGTTTTTTTAATTTTTTTATAAAAGATATTTATTCAAAATTTTAACTAAAAAATGTGTTCAGCAGATTTAGACAAAATTAATTATCATTTAGAAAATCTAACAGAGATTTTGGATTCATCAAAATTTAGTACGACGTTAAAAATTATAACAACTACTTCATCACACACTTGTAATTTAGAACCCATTCTACATTTGGAACAAAATAGAAATTATCAAATTGCATTGACTAGTTTCTCCACATTTAACACTATTCAAAACGTTATTAAAGATGTGAATGACCAATTTAGATATTCTACTGATAAAGGTAAAACGTGGAAAACACTAACTTTTCTTCCTGGTTCTTACGAAGTTGAATCAATATCAAATGAAATTAAGAGACATTTAGGTATACCATTTTAAGATAAGAAACAATTACATTTTGCAGTTGAACCGGCAGTTAATAAATTTTCTCTTACTTTAGACGAAAATCATCAAGTTGATTTTAATCATGATAGATCATTGTCAAAGCTATTAGGATTTAATAAACAAACTTATAGTCAAGGTTATCATTTAGGTGAGAAGATTCCAAAAATAACTGAAATAAATTCAATTGTTGTACATTGTGACATTATTGAAGGAGGATATATAATTGGTAAATTGTCAAATTTAATATTCAGTTTTCCAGCTTTTACTGTACCCATTGGTTATAGATTAAAAGTATTTCCACAAACATTGATATATTTCCCTATTACAAGAAAAACTATTAACAACATCAGCATTAGAATCACTGATGAGAAAGGACAAGAAATAAATTTTGGAGGTGAAGAGATTATGATAGATCTTTTGGTTCGGGAGGTATAAACTCCCACGCGAAGCTAGAGAAGTTTAATTTTCTTCTTCTTCTTCTTTTAAAATAAAAATACAATTTTTTATTAAAAAATGAGTGAAGTGCCCCCATTAAATAAAAAACTCAAATTTAATCATCATCCAAACTTATCTAATAAAGTTTTGTCAGTTATTTGTGGAAGATCAGGATGTGGAAAAACGTATCTATTATTTAAAATTTTAACGACTCCAAATTTTTTGGATTATAACAATCGTATAATTTATACAACAACAGCAGAACAACCCGTCTATCAATTTTTAAAATATGGATTTGAAAATAATCTTACAAAAAACAGCAATTGCTTCATTATTCAAAGAATATGAAAATTCTGAATATGAAGAAGAAATAAGTTCGTGGTGTGAAGAAGCAGCAAAAAATGATCAGTTAGTAGAATCTAATAAAAAGAAACACATAAAGATACAATTAATAGATGATAGTGGTAATATGCAAGATCCTAGTAAACTAGATAAAAGAATGAAACATTGTGTAATTTTTGATGATTGTGTTAATGATAAAAATCAGTCAGTTCAGAGAAATTATTTCACAAGAGGTAGACATAATAACTGTAGTGTTTTTTATTTAACACAAAGTATGTATTCATTAGACGGAAGTGTTATTAGAAAGAATGCAAATATATTTATACTATTTGAAATAAATGCAAGAAACTTAAGTGATTTGTTAAGAGATTTATGTGTAAGAAATAAAGATGAATTCAAACAATCGTGTAACAATGCTTGGTCAAAAGATTATGGCTTTATTACAATTAATATTGATACAAAAATTCATGATGGAGTTATAGAAGATTTGTTCTCTTACTAAGCTTCGCCCAGACTGAAAGTCGATAGAAAATATTTTCGCGGAGTGATCGAACGGAGCGATCGAACGGAGTGACCGAATAATTTTTTTTTTATAAATTTTTTGTTAATAAAAATAAAAAAAATATGTTGAATGCTTACAAGATAGAGCATGTACCAGTTTTAAAAGATTATCGTCATCCTACAAATCCTGTAAATTCGAAGAAAGAAGTTAGATTTTATTATCATCATAAATACGTAGCGCTCGTTACAGATTATAAAACAAAACATGGTATTTAACTGTGTGTTAAAACAAAAGACTTTCCACTTTGTTTAAGAAGTTTCCGAGTATTTTTGGCGTATAATAATTTATGGTGGTTGGTTAAGAAAGAACATTTAACAACACATGAATTAGAAACATTACATCAATTACATATTCCTGTGTATATCCAACGAATTTGGCGGAACCGAGGTTCTATGTAAAAATACATTTTTTCTTTTAAAAAATATGAATCGTGAAATGTCTCTCGGACAAACGTCTAGGATTGATGAATTAATCAAGAAACAAACTGTTGAGTTTGATGCGCAAATTAAACATAGTAAACGTAGTAAACCTATTAAAAAACAGAAACGTACTAGGCGTAGTATTAGACGTAATATTAAAAAACAGAAAAGTGGAACAAAAGAAATATTAGAAACTCCTATTACTGATATATTTTTTGATGATAGAATTAAGGATGAACTTGGTGATGATTTATGTAATTTATTTAATCCAAATGAAATTAAATATGAAAATGTATCTTTTATTAATGTAGTAAATGATATGCGGAAACTGTTAGCACATGGTAAAATTATTAATTTACTTGAAAAAGTTGTTAAAGATCAGGAAAATATAATTCAAAATTTTTACGTAACCGTCTATAATAAAAATTCATTTGAAATATGGTTTTCGAATCTGGATGAGAAATCCGATGCTAACGAATGGATTTTTACAGGTAATGTTAAATATGAAGATTTTGGAATGAAGTTAGTACAAAGATCGCATAGAGGGGCAGGGATTAATATGAAATATAGAATCAAAGAATATTTCGGTGAATATTGTTATATTCCTTCTGAAGATTTTTGTTTTATTAAATGTTATAATGTTTTTCGAGGTTTTAATGAAGAACAAGGAGAAATGATGAAAGAAATGTTTAATAATTTCTTATATTAAGAGAAAGCCACATCTAGAACAGGAGTAATGTCAAACTGCAAATTTTCTCAATTCAATAAATATTTTGGAGAATGTGTTCAATATTATAGTCCTGCCAATCGTCATTTAAATCCTAGAGGAATTGAAACGTTTCATAATTATGTTTATTACAATTATTTTCACGAAGGTTCAACAATTGGACACTATTGTTTAATTAATAAATCTCATAAATTAAAAGCTATTAGAGAAATTGAAAATAATTTCAAATCCATATATAAAACAGTTACTGATGAAAATCTAACAACGCGTCCATATAAAATAATAACAAAGAAAAAAATTGACTATAGTTCAACATATATTTGGGATCTCGAAACTTTTACTGATCCTAACTGTTCAACAGCTCATCCTATTCCTTATGCTGTAGGAACTATTAATTTTAATAAATTTATATGTTGTTTACCGAAACAAAGATTGAAAGAATTAGAAACACGTTTGTTAAGTGATATGATTAAAATTAAACGATCAAAAGATGAAGATGAAATTAAAAAACTTAAAAAACAGATTAATGAGTATAATAATTTAAATGAATTAGAATTTAATAAACTTCAAAATTGAGTGAAAATATTTACGAGAACTGAGGATGATGAATGTCCGATCGGGGGAAACCCAGAGGACGTATGTCCGATCCATCAATTTTTTAAAACTCTTGGAAAATTTAATTATTCGAAAGTAACTTTAATAGCTCACAATTCATCAGGTTTTGATTCCTATTTTCCGATAAAAGCTAATTTTAAATTATCTAAACCGCCTCTTAAAACTTCAAGAGGAATATTAACTGCTTCATTACAAAATCCCTATACAACTGAATGTGTATTCAAAAACATTCAAAAATCTTTTAGATTTAAAAACAATATGAAAAACATTCACCTCCAAGTAAATTAGCACTTTAAACTATTATAATGAAATGTAGTTATCAACATGTAAAAACAAGTCTTTCTATATGGTGTGAGAATTTTAAAATTCCTATGAATGTGTGTAAATTAAATTATGAAATTGGAGACATAACACATGAAAATTATAAAGAAAAAGAAAATGAATGGAGACCATATTTAGTTAACGATATTCTTTCTTTAGCTTTTTGTATCTACAAATATAATAATGTTATGCGAGATTTAGTTGGTGAAGATATAAATACTAATTTGACATCCTCTGCTTTAACATTTAACGGTTGGATGAAAAGCGTACAAAATGACAATATAAATATTCATTCTCATATAGATTTATGGGCTAGAAATTATATTAGAAAATCTGTTAAAGGTGGAAGAGTTTCAGCAAATATAAGAAAATACATATCGCCATTTTGTAGCATCTTGTTACCAATATTAAAACAGTATTTACCTGGTCGCTACGCTGGGGGGGGGGGGGGGCTTTGTCCCTGGTCGCTACGCTGGGGGGACTTTGTCCCTTGGAAGTAATTTAATAGATTTAATGAAACAGTATCGAGATTTAGGAGATAAAACTGAAATTTGTAAGAAAATTGTAAATCAAATACTTGAACAAAAAAATGAATTTCTAATGGCTTTTGATGCAACATCTTTATATACATCAGCTATGTATGATGAAAATTCAGAATATCCTAAAGCTGAATCAGCTAGAAAATTTCGTCAAGAAGATGAACGAGAAATAGTATATAAATTTGATACTCAAACATTCAGACCTAAAACTGGAATATTTACAGTTGTGTTTCAATAATATGTCAATCAATATGTCCCAATGATATGTTTTTCCAACCAGTTCCCATAAAAGATAAAGTTAAAAATCAAAATAATAATTCTCATGTAAAAGTAATCAGGTTTAGAAATGGTATATGTTATGATGTATTAACTTCTGTAGACATACAAGAAATTGTTAGATGTGGGGGAAAAATCTTACATTTTACTGATGGTATAATTTATGAAAATAATTATCAAGTTCCACCATTTCGAAATTATATTGAAAAACTTTTTAATTTGAGAAAAAGATATAAAACAGAAGGAAATACTGTAGGTGATGAGTTAATTAAATTATTGATGAATTCACTATATGGCAAAACTGTGCAAAAAGATATAACCACTAAATATCATTTATGGAATGAGAATAAATTGAGAAAAAATTTCACTCAAGAAGTAAAAGATTATGAAAAAGTAAATGATGAACAATATTAAGCGAAAGTAGAAATGGAAGGTGATGAATTTCTTAAAACTAATATTGTAAAAGATGGGAAGACGTCATTCATGCCATCACGCTTAGGTTCTTTCATTCTTTCTCACTCTAGAAGAATCATGAATAACTTTATTTTAGAAATTAATGGTTTCAACGAAAAATACATTCATTATACAGATTCAGTAACAGCTGACACGCCTGTAATATTGAGAAAGAATAATTTATTATTTATTTATGGAATAGATAGTATTGTAAACAACTATGAAATTAATCCGTTTGAAATTAATGGTGTTTTGAAAGAAATTTTATTAGCTGATAATTTAGAAATTTATACTCATAATGGAAGGAGTAAAGTAAAAAAAATTGTTAGACATCTTACAAATAAACGTATTTATCGAATAAGAACAAAAATGGGAATAGTAGATGTTACTGAAGATCATTCATTGTTAGATGAAACAGGTAATGAAATAAAGCCACAAGAACTAAATATAGGAACAAATTTACTACATAATAAATTATTTTTACACGACAATACAATCACATTGAAACAAATTGTAAGTGATATTTATGTTAATGATCCACCTAATTTAAGATGTAAGCAAGCATTTATAGAAGGGTTCTTTTTAGGAGATGGCTCTGCTGGAATCTATAATCATGAATCAGGAGTCAGATATTGTTGTGCTTTATATAACGAAGACCTTAATCTCTTAATTAAATTAAAAACATATATTAATGAAGTCTATAACAGTGATTGTAAAATATATGATACGATGAGATCATCTAGGGTATACAAACTTAATTTTCAAAATCCAAAACAATATGCCACATACTTTAGTGAAAATTATTATAATCATTTTAAAGAAAAACGTGTTCCTTGGTATGTTCTAAATGCTGAATATAATATTAGATTTTTGTTCTTTGTTGGATTTTATGCAGCAGATGGGAGCAAGAAATCTTTTTTTACAAGTAAATATGCAATTATTCGTTTTACACAGAAAACTAAGGAAACCTTTAGTGGTTTATACAATTTGGCATCATCTCTAGGTATTAATTTGGTAGTAAGCGAAAGACAAGATAAACCACTGTGTTTTACTGCGTGTCAAGTTAAAAATGATATCACCAAAGATGTCACCACTGTAAGATACTTAACTAATAAACCACAATATGTTTATGATATTGAAACAGAAGATGCCACATTTAATTGTGGTTTTCCATTAATTGTAAAAAAACACTGATTCAATATACATTTCTAATGAGCTCTTCAATAAATTAGATGCTGCTGGATATGTTGGTGGGGAATTGTGTCAAGGAAAAACTGATTATGGAAATTGTGGAATTATATGTGCAATGTTTATTGCTCCTAAAATAAAATATTGTATTACTGTAGATGAACAAGGAAGACTTAGTGAAAAGAAAACATTCAAAGGATATTCACAAGATAAAGTAAGAGTAGAAGATTATATAAAATTATATAAACATTATCGACTACAGTTAATAAACCATGGAAAAGATCTTTAGAAACTGGAATTAGTATTCCTGATAAAAATAATAATATTGAAGAAAAAAAATTTTCTGGTCAAATAAATATTCTTAAACGTCAAGCACCTGATGAAAATGAAATTATGTTACCTTATAACGGAGAAGATATTCAAGCTGAAATATTTCAAACAATCGTCAGTGAGAGTAATTTAAGTGACGATGATGACACGTGGGAATAATAATTTTTTTATTACATCCAAAAACTTATCACAACCAAAAATATAATTAATTAATTATAGAACTCACAGCGTTTATATGAAGGTTTTTATCTTCAAATTGTTTGTTTGTTTTGCGCCAGCTAATGTAGATTTGGCATCAGATATTATTGGTGTTGTTTTTTTTTTCGAGGCATTTCTTTCATCATCAATTCAAGATTTTAAACATTTTAATGTATCATTATTTGTTAATCTGTTAGGTATTGCTATACTAAATGTTGTAATTGTTGAATATTTGACATAGATTGAATTTCTTGAACAGATTGAATATTTGACATAGATTGAATATTTGATATAGATTGAATTTCTTGAATAGGTTGAATATTTGACATAGATTGAATATTTGACATAGATTGAATTTCTTGAATAGGCTGCATATTTGACATAGATTGAATATTTGACATAGATTGAATATTTGACATAGATTGAATTTCTTGAATAGGCTGCATATTTGACATAGATTGAATATTTGACATAGATTGAATATTTGACATAGATTGAGTATTTGACATAGATTGAATATTTGATATAGATTGAATATTTGACATAGATTGAATATTTGACATAGATTGAATATTTGACATAGATTGAATTTCTTGAATAGGTTGAATATTTGACATAGATTGAATTTCTTGAATAGGCTGCATATTTGACATAGATTGAATATTTGTCATAGATTGAATATTTGACATAGATTGAATTTCTTGAATAGGCTGAGTTTCTTGAATAGGCTGCATATTTTGTTGAGATTGGTCTATAAGTTGGCGGCCCTGTTGTATCGATGTTGTTCGATGATATTGTTGATTGCTCAATAATTTGTTCGTCCCGTTCTTGTGATAAGGTTCTATTTAAAGAAAATATTACTGTCCGCCGTTGTTCAATTAAGTTTAATATTTTCTTATCAATTGTATAATTGATGTGCGAGTCTCCGATATATTCAAAAATTCTTCTCATATCCAAGTGTAAGAATATTTTACTTCGTGCTTGCAGATGTATGATTTCCCTTGTTAACTTCTGAATTCTTCTCCGCTTTGTCTCCAATCGAACAGATCTTTCAGTAGATCCAACCATTGTGACGATAAAATTTAAACTAAGATTGTAATGCGTCACGTTTAATGAATTGTGTGTGTGTTTAAATAGTAAGTGAAAATTATGAATGGTGATCTAAGCAAAGCGGCATTGTAGGTGAATGAAGTTTGCTTGACAACATACGGGTATGACATGACGGGTATGATTAAATGTACTTGAATGACAATGGGGAAATTGCACCCCATTGTAAATCATTTCATCGACCAAAATGCGAGCCAGATCGGAAACCAAAACCAGAAAAGTTCTGGTTTTGGTTCGACAGTCGGTCTCGACTATCGATACTGAGATATTGTATTGAATGATTGCTATAACAACAGAATATTCCCTCAAAGCAGAGAATGAATTAATAGATTGCTTTTATGTTATTAACGCTATGTTATGAATGTACAACCCGTATGATCGCCTCAAACAATCATGTGGTTTGAGAAATGTGGTAACAGATTTTGCTATTGTCTTAATACAGATAAAACAAACAATATCCTCTTAATGGGAGTTCATAAAAATAAAATGGAATATTGTTAAACAAGACATTTTATTTCATTTAAAATGAGCAACATTAGAGACTTCTTAAAACAATACGGCAAACAAACAACTAAAAATTTTTAACTAAAGAAAATTGCTAATCATTTGGGAATAAAGAATTTTCACACATTGATGAGAGACGAATTACAATTGATTAAAGATGTGCGTAGCACTAACTCTGCTAATAAACCGATTCCTTTGAATTTCATAACAAATCTTCATACGTCAGATCAAAAAGGTGTACATTGGTCAGCGGGACAAAGAAATAAAAATGGAGATAATTACTATTTTGACCGCCCAGAGGCTGAGAACTATTGGTTCGACTCTTATGGACTTCCACCTACAAACGAAGTCAAAAAATTACTTGGCAATGGAACTTATAATACATTTCAAATTCAAAAACCGGGAACTACTTATTGCGGTCAATTATGTCTTTATGTTTTATTTAAATTACAAAAAGGAGTACCATTTCTAGATATTATGTTAGAATTGAATGATAATAATGATAATTAAAAATCAGTTCGCTGTAATTCATTTTGATAAAATCGGCCTGTGATGTCTTCATCATCTAAATCTTTAATTTCATAAGTAATCGGATAAGTTTGATTTATTTTAGAAACTTCAAATATTTCTTTAGTCCAATAGCTAACAAAGCCTTTTTCAAATTTATTAATATCACAAAATCGTGTTTAGGTAGTTGAAAAAGAAATAGTTAATTAGCCATAAATAAATAAATTATTACCGCAAAGAAAACCTCTTAATACCAACCCAAATTACGAGCATCTTGATATTAAAAAACTTATTAGTAATTCACAAGACTGGAATTGTCTGCTTACCTGACAAGGGTCTGAAGTCCTAATGACTTGACAATTCAAGCAGAATCGTTAATAAACGTTATTATGTAATTGTGACTAGAGGGATAATTCGAGGCGCTATCCTAAACCTTAATCTAAACATCGTGATGACACTTAAGCCTTTCCCATCTGGACCCTATCAGCGTCACGTAACGTTTATCTATATATAATCATAACAAAACGGAGATTAAACTGAACATGTGAAACATCTGTAATTGTTTCAAATAACTTAGTTTTAAGTTAGACGTTAAACCCATAGATGAACATTAAATTTATTAAAGATTACAAATGAATAAAATATGATAAAAATAAAATAAAATCATATGAAAATTAAATTCAAGAAATAAAATGATGAACTCTTAAATGAAATAAATATTAAAACGAAGCGTTAAAGAAGGAGTATAAATGAAAGAAACATTTTTTTGTGACTTTTAAGAATTATAATAGTTTTTTTGGAATGTTTTTGAAAGAATTTAAGTCCTTAAAAGGACTTATTATCCATTCCCCGTGGGTATCTGAGGTCATCAGCAGGTGACTCGGACAGAATTCGCGTTTCGGCCCCTCAAACTGAACGCTCAAACACATCCGAGCGGGACCCTATTCTTATACTTAAATATTCTAACCCTATCTCCAATTTTAAATTTCGGCTTACGTTTCTGTAAATTCGGATTACTCTCGTTCGAATAATTATTTTCGAAAATTTTCTTTCGTATTAAATCAGGGTCGTCAGAAGCATTCTTTGGGGTTTCTTCAATACCTGAATGAACTTTATTATTGTACTGCTCTACAATTCCTGGTAATATCTTCAACCATTTCTGATTTCTTTTCTCAGTAAATTTCTTGAATAATTTATTTTTTAACGTCCGATTGAATCTTTCTATCACTACGGCCTTCCCTGCATTTTCAGTTGAATAAACAGTTTCAAATCGTGGCTAAACGTTTCGGTTATAAAATTCCGACCCTTTATCAACAAACAATTTCCTTGGCTTTCTCTTACTTTCTTTAAAGATTTCTTCAAACGCATATTTAACTGATAGACCACTTTTATTTTTTAAAGGCTTTACCCAAGCGTATCGTGTACATAAATCTATAACGGTCAATGCGTACTTAAACCCTCCTTCATTCGGCATATGAATAAGATCAGCACTCCAAATATCATCTTTATTAAATACTTTTACTTTCAATAAATATTTAGGCCTTCTGTATTCTTTATGAATTTCAGACGCGTAGGTTCGAGTGTTGCTCTCAGACAACTTTGCTGTCGTTTCATTTGCTGACGGATCAATACCCTGACCGAGCAATATTTTAGCTTGTAAAGCTTTCTTAACAAACATTCTTTCAATTTTTTCTCTAAATGTAGGATTTTGAATACTATCTAATTCTTGAATCATCTTCTAATCAGCTACATGTCGAGAACTTAGGTCATGATTTCGATAAGCTAAATCATGTCTATAAGCGGCGGCGTCTACTCTATTTATTGGTTCTTCACCTGGTTTTGGATTATTACTCTCATCTAGTCTTATATCTAATCGAGTTCCTGGACCGGTATATGAATGACCAGGAAGATGTTTTTCTTTCGAATATTTACTCCAAATAAAGCCAGGAAAGTTTTCTAATGTTTTTTGTATATCACCTCCAGTGTGCAGCCGACCGCTGTGCTGGCAATTTGAGGTTTTATGTACTTTTGAGAGATAATCCATTAGATCTAGATTTGAAATTTTTAATTTAATTAAATTTTCGGAATTTGTAGAATTTATTTTTAAAGATAAAAAAAATTTTAAAGATAAAATAAATGTTTTACCTAATACAACCAAAGCTTCTGAGGCTTTAGCCGATCGGACCAAAGGTCCTCAGGTTATTAACCTATCGGAGCGAAGCTCCTCTGACTTTAGCCGATCACTTTTGTTCAGATGCTTTAGCCTATCGGACCAAAGGTTCTGAGGTTATTACCGAATCATACTAGGACTTAGATATATTCCGGAACCATCTTTTGTTCCTTTAATTTCAATTAAATCATCAACATTGTGGAGAATATTTTTAAGAACTCGTTTTCCTTCATCAACTAAATTTAATTTACTAATAAAATTATCTACTATTCCTTCTCCCCTAGCAACTTTCTCTAACTCTCTATTATGACGTTTTTGTTCTTCTAATGCTGCCTTCTGTGATTTATTTTTATTTACTGCTTGGACAATACCAGCTGTCCCACCTGCAACACTTCCCGCAGCTGCTATACCTCCTATTATTAGTGGAATTAATGGGAGAATCCCGCCATTCTTTTCTTCTTGTAATTGAATATTCTCTATCATTGGTTTACTTATGTAATACTTTTTTTTATTAATCGTAATAGTTTTAGGGGTATTTTTGTCAACAATATTACGTAATTTTAATTCAACAGTTCTATTATTATTACTTTTCGCTTGCGACATTTTTAATAAAAAAATTTTAAGTTAGGAAAAATTTGAATTAACCAATAGAACTTTGTTCAGAGGCTTTAGCCGATCGGACCAAAGGTCATAAGGTTACTAACCGATCGGAGCGAAGTTCCTCCGGCTTTAGCCGATCGGACCAAAGGTCCTAAGGTTACTAACCGATCGGAGCGAAGCTCCTCCGGCTTTAGCCTATCCTAGCTATCTTTCCATTAAGAATTTCAATAGAATATTTTACATCTTCTAGCAATAAACCATAAGCCATCAATGAAGTTGTGGAATCTTTTTTTTCAATATTAATTGTTACATCACAACCATTTTTAATAATATCTTCTGATTGTGCACTTAAATCGAAACAGAAAATTGGATATAAATGTCTCCAATCTCCAGGAGTTAATTGTGGTTCAACACCAAATTCTATACAAAGATTTCTATGAGAATCATATCCTTCCATAAATTGATTATTGGTATCATCGAATCTTAATGGATCAATAGGATATCGAGTTTCATTTAATGAAACTTGTAAACTTCGAATTGTATTAATATGAAAAAGATTATTGTTCTTATCAAAACTTGGAGAATTATTTCTTTGAAATGTTAGTAATAAATATCTTGGAGTATTCGAAGTTCTAGTAAAATGCCAGATAAATCTTTGCTCTGAAAAAGTTACTGAACTAGCAGTAGGCTTTAGAAAATTTAGTGGAACTGGTTTGTTAGTATTTAATCTTTTTGCAATAGCTAATTCGACCTCTAAACTAGGAGTAATATGCTTAATCCACAATTCAAGTCTAACAATTTTTAAATATGCTTTTTTTCCAGTCTTACCAAAAAAGATTAATTCATTATTTGCTGTACGATCAATTATTAATTTAAATTTTAATTGATATGATATTTTATCATAATCTAAATATCCGAATAATGGAGACAATGACCAATTTACTGTCTGTTTACTTTTCTTGTTAAATTCACGTTTTTCTTTATATGCAGTATTGTTTGTTTTATTTAAATGTTTTGCAATATTTTCTACATCTTTCGCAATTCCTGCTGCATCTGTTCCAGCGTGAGATAAGTCATCAACAATTATACCATCATTAGTATCAGGAAACCAACCTTCGATTTCATGCTTTTTATTATTTTCACCAATTGTTATGAATCCAAGCATTGTATCAATTACACCTGGAGAATCACTTATTGTTTCTATATTTTGAGTTGCAACATCTAAACGCATTTGTGTAAATAATCTTGGAAAAAAATATTCTCTAGTACAATATTATCGGTTTCTGGCAATGGTGTTGTAAAATTGGCATCACTATATAAAGAATATTCACTATGTAAAAAGGAATCAGGTAAATATAAATAACTCTGTTGATTATCAACTTCAAAAATTAAATCACCTCCAGTATTTACTCTACTAGAAGATCCGGGATTCATAGCAATTCTTATACAGTCATTCTTTTTTTGATTATAATTGACGAACGGAGGATCGTCTAATCTAAATTTATTTTCAAACGAGGAAGACATTTTTATAAAAAATAATTTGACTTTTTGTTTTTCTCACACATAGAAAAAATTTTACTAAATATAATTTTAGAATTTTGCTAGACCAGCTCCGCTGCTCACGCCATTACCTCTTATTTCTTCAATTATTTTTTCATTATTTTTATTTTCATTATGTTTACTATCAGACTCCACAGCTATGTTAGCAATTTTGTTTTTCGTTTCCTCTGAAAGTTTTTTTAATTTTTTAGTTCTTCAGAATCATTTTTAAGTTTACGAATAGCTTCTAGTTGTTTTAATTCGTTTTGAGACTTAACAGCATTTGATATGGCACTAGCTGTACTACCTATAGCAGCTGCTCCTTTTGCAGCAGATGTATTCAAATCTTTATTATTTTTAATTAAGTTAACGATACTTCCAATACCAGAAAATATACCATCTCCTTCCGTGTGAACTGTTTCTCTATTATCATAATGATAAACAGGATTCATACGTGGTTCATGAGCAATTCTTTGATTTGAAGCAAAATGTTTAAGATTGTGTTTATAAATTATAGGCATTTTTTAGGAATAAATTTGACTTTTGGGAAAAATATTTACGATTGGTTAGTAACCTGAGGACCTTTGGTCCGATTAAGATTTACGTGCGTCATCGGCTAAAGCCTCTGGACAAAGTCCGATCAAGATTTACGTGTGTGAATGTCCAACAACTTCGTGATAACTTCATTAATTTTCCGTTGCACTTTATCTATTGCCTCAAGCAGCGTGTGATGTACTTTAATTTCTTTTCTATTAACTTGCATTTTCTCCTGATTCATCTTCAACGGCGTTTTAAGAGCATTTAACTTAATTTTAAGACCATCTAATTGTCTTTTAACAGAATCTAACTGTTCTTTATTTTCTTTAGAGTTATCTTGTAAATTTTTCTTTAATTCATTTTCTAAATTGATTTTAAGAGTTTTCATTTTATCAACTTTTTGATTAAGTGAGTTTACTTCATTTATTATTCTATTTATCTTTTTCCTTTGTTGAGTAATTTTAGAACCTAATTCATCAACACTTTTTTGGAATGTAGTTTGTAACTGCTTTAAATTTTTTTTAATTCTTTCAGGAAGTTTTTCTATTTCATCTTCTAACAGTTCTTTTAGCATTTTTATCTGATGTTTATTTTTAATGACTGCAGATTTTAACTTTATAGAAAGTAATATTAAAATGTTTGATTGTTCTGAAATCTTTTTAAAAAGTTTTGCTATATCTGCTTCTAGCTCTCTATACTTTTTATCAAGTTTTAATAATTTTTCGTTTAATGATTTGTCATTAAGTTTTAGCAACTTTAATTCATTCATCAGTGGAACCAAAACATCGTTTATATATTTTTCTTTTAAGTCATTGATTTGTGTATCAACATATTGTTTATTTGTTAACTCTGTATTTTGTTGCGGAAGAATAGAAAGATGCAATGGACCAGATAAAACGTCTCCAGTTTTCATGATATAATTTTCTATTTCTATTTCTAATTCACGATTATTCGGGATATATGCACCTCCACCAACGTTTGGTAACATCATATTTTAACAATAAAAGATATATGTCATGGAAATAAAAATTGTTTTCTCATGAAAATCAAAAATAATTTTTTCACGGATCAACAAAGACAATGAATGGACATCAGATCACTCAGATTCCTTCCATTTTCTGAGGCTTCCCCCGTTGACGTTTCCATTTTTAAAGAAATATTTTGAATACAATCTTCTGGTATATTAGGACTACGCGATATTTTTTGGTCTACCTAAATTTTCATCTGCCTACATTTTCGACCTTCGGCTACGTGATATTTTTCGACCACGTGATATTTTTTAGATTACGTGATATTTTAAGACCGCCTAAATTTTCGTCCACGTGATATTTTGAGACCGGCTAAATTTTCGATTACGTGATATTTTGAGACCGCCTAAATTTTTGAAATTTTGATTTTTTTGAAAATTTGTCACTACCTAACTTTTCGCCCTTCGGCCTTCGGCCACGTGAAATTGGAAGTCTACCTAAATTTTTGAAATTTTGATTTTTTGAAAATTTTGAAAAAACCCGCAAAAGTGTGACATCCGGCGCAAGCGAAGCGAAGCAAAGCGAAGCGAAGCGTCGCGCCGGATGTCACACTATATACTACTCAGGCCAAGACAAATTCAGAAAAATTGGTATTTTTAAAAACGACAAATTTTCATGAATTTTAACCCTTTTTCAGGTTTTTAAGACCTAAATTCATAAATTTAGTCCATTGAAAAAGTACCATTTTTTTGAAAAATCGGTATTTTTACAAACGACTAAATTCATGAATTTTGGTCATTTTTTCAGGTTATGAAGACCTAAATTCATAAATTTAGGCGTTTTTAAAAATACCCAATTTTTCAAATTTTTCAAAATCTCAAATTTGAGATTATGATTATTTTTTCTCTTGCTCAAATCATGACCGTTCAAGGACACTGTAAAATCGGAAAAGTCAAGAATCTCAAATTTGTGATTAAGATCATTTTTTACTTCGAAAATCATGACCGGTCCAGGACACCGAAAATCATAAAAGTTAAGAAACTCAAAATTTGAGAATTACAATTTTTACCCCCCTTAAAATCATGACCGTTCCAAGCCACAACATCAAAAAATTGGTATTTTTAAAAAAGTCTAAATTCATGAATTTTATTCATTTTTCAGGTTTTTAAAATATGAGATAACTAAAATTATGTGACTAAAAATATTTTCTTAAAAATGGAAGAAACAAAAGTGGAAGAAACCGCAAAAATATTACCTTCGTTATCATATGAACGTAGTTCTTCTTTAATGGACATTGAAAAGATGAACATTGAAAAAATGAACAAAGAAAAACATAAAGATAGAGTTAGGTATATGGAAGATGTGGAATCTCAATTATTATTAAGATTAGAGCATTATGATAAATTAAGAAAGAGATGGACCAAAGTTAAGAATGTAACACAAGGTATTGGCATATTCTTAACAATAAGTTTAGGTGCTTTAGCAATTGTTATATCTTCAGGTGTTTTAGTAATTCCAGTAGTTGCTACAGCTTTAACAGGTACGGGTGTTTTTGCAACTTCACTTGTTACAATGTTAGATAAATCATTAATAACTAAGAAACGAAAATCATTAAAACTAAGCATTTACATATTAAAGTAGTCTATGACAAATTGCATTACTACTTTCAAAGAGTATGTGATGATAATGTTATTACGTTAGATGAGATTGAAAAATTTGATCAAATAGCCAATGAAGTAAATCAAATATCATTTCAATTACAGTCAGAAAAAGTTGATGATAAGAATAAACAGGATGGCAAAATTTCTGGTGATGGTAAAATTTCTAATGAAGAAAATGACAAATTTTTTTTAGAAGAGCTAAAAACTTTAAGCGAAAATTTAAGCAAAACTTTATTAAACAAAACTTCATTAAACAAAACTTAAAACGAGAAACCTTTAAACGAAAAGATGTTAGACAACAAAGCAATAAAAAAATAATTTGCTCAGTAAAATGTTTTTGTTGTATTCCAATGTTACCACGAAATTCAAATATTACACGTATATTTTAAAAATTGATAAAATTAAAGCTGATAATTTTAAAAGAATTAAACAATTAGGAGAGTTAATAAAACAAAGAAATATTATGAAAGAAAATCATATTCAACATAGAATTATAAAAGCTGGCATTCAATCTGATATGTTTGAAAAAATGCAGCAAACCGAGCAAGTAACAACTGATTTTGAGAAAACTATGAAACCATTTAAAACTCTTGAAAAAGAACTTACAAATAATGATAAACAAATTGATGAAACAGATCCAGAGCACAAAACTATATTAGATGACTATGTATTACTAGAATCAAACATTAATAAGAAATTACCAAAATCTATGCAATTTGAACATTCTATTTCATTTATAGATGGAAAAACAATACCTAGATTTTATCTCGGACAAAAAGAAATATTTCCACAACCTTTTCGAGGTTTAATTTTTTCACCAGATAAATGTGCTTTTAATTTAGATAGAAATTTTGTTGATCTTTTAAGAGGAGCAGATTTAAATAATTATGCTGTAGAAGATCTCATAAAATATAAAGCTATGTTAGATAGAGTTAAAGCAGGAAAAACTCTTAAACGTCATAGAGAATTAGAAAATTTATTATCAACGGGAGTTAAAGTAGGAAAAGGTTTTAAAACAGAAACAACTGTATTTTTACCAGATGATCCACAAGAATTACTAAATAGATTAAATATTTTAATATCGGCAATAAAAGAAGGACATAATTCTAGTTTCTATGAAATTCATGCTATATTGAAAAGACTGTTAGAAAAGAAGATTCTTAATGAAGAGGATTATAAAAGTATAGCTGAAATATGTTGTTTCTAATTTTTATCTATGATTTTTATTTACGATTTTTATTAATGATTTCTATCTACGATTTTTATCTATCTATAATATTTATTTAAATTTTTTAGTTAAAGAATGTCTTCGAGAGAATTATCATCAGTAGATTTTGACAAAATTAATAATCATTTAGAAAATTTGACAGAGATTTTGGGTTCATCAAAATTTAGTACGACGTTAAAATTATAACAACTACTTCATCACATACTTGTAATTTAGAACCCATTCTACATTTGGAACAAAATAGAAATTATCAAATTGCATTGACTAGCTTCTCCACATTTAACACTATTCAAAACGTTATTAAAGATGTGAATGACCAATTTAGATATTCTACTGATAAAGGTGAAACATGGAAAATACTAACTTTTCTTCCTGGTTCTTACGAAGTTGAATCAATATCAAATGAAATTAAGAGACATTTAGGTATACCATTTAAAGATAAGAAACAATTACATTTTGCAGTTGAACCGGCAGTTAATAAATTTTCTCTTACTTTAGACGAAAATCATCAAGTTGATTTTAATCATGATAGATCATTGTCAAAGCTATTAGGATTTAATAAACAAACTTATAGTCAAGGTTATCATTTACGTGAGAAGATTCCAAAAATAACTGAAATAAATTCAATTGTTGTACATTGTGACATTATTGAAGGAGGATATATAAATGGTAAATTGTCAAATTTAATATTCAGTTTTCCAGCTTTTACTGTACCCATTGGTTATAGATTAAATATATTTCCACAAACATTGATATATTTCCCTATTACAAGAAAAACTATTAACAACATCAGCATTAGAATCACTGATGAGAAAGGACAAGAAATAAATTTTGGAGGTGAAGAGATTATGATAAATCTTTTGGTTCGGGAGGTATAAACTCCCACGCGAAGCTAGAGAAGTTTAATTTTCTTCTTCTTCTTCTTTTAAAATAAAAATACAATTTTTTATTAAAAAATGAGTGAAGTGCCCCCATTAAATAAAAAACTCAAATTTAATCATCATCCAAACTTATCTAATAAAGTTTTGTCAGTTATTTGTGGAAGATCAGGATGTGGAAAAACGTATCTATTATTTAAAATTTTAACGACTCCAAATTCTTTGGATTATAGCAATCTTATAATTTGTACAATAACAGCAGAACAACCCGTCTATCAATTTTTAAAATATGGATTTGAAAATAATCTTACAAAAAACAGCAATTGCTTCCCTATTCGAAGAATATGAAAATTCTGAATATGAAGAAGAAATAAGTTCGTGGTGTGAAGATGCAGCAAAAAATGATCAGTTAGTAGAATCTAATAAAAAGAAACACATAAAGATACAATTAATAGATGATAGTGGTAATATGCAAGATCCTAGTAAACTAGATAAAAGAATGAAACATTGTGTAATTTTTGATGATTGTGTTAATGATAAAAATCAGTCAGTTCAGAGAAATTATTTCACAAGAGGTAGACATAATAACTGTAGTGTTTTTTATTTAACACAAATTATGTATTCATTAGACGGAAGTGTTATTAGAAAAAATGCAAATATATTTATACTATTTGAAATAAATGCAAGAAACTTAAGTGATTTGTTAAGAGATTTATGATCAAATTAAATTAACAAGGGCTAACCTTAGGCGAAACACAGTTAATAATGAATTAAATCACAAATCAAACTATTCAGTAAGTAAAACCAATGTGAAAAATAAAAAATAAAACACAAATGTAAATGTTGAAGATATTCAAATGGTAGGTAATGAAAAAAAGTACTGTGTAAATATAAGTGAGAAAAAAAATTGATGACTTACTCGAGAACTCCTGCCTGTCTGCCACACTGTGTGTTGGGCAGTGTAGCAATTGCGGAAACAGCTTATATCTATTGACAAAACTTAATCTGCAGGTCTGGTCGCCCAGCTGCTTGCACATGTCAATTGAGTAAGAAATAAAGATGAATTTAAACAATCGTGTAACAATGCTTGGTCAAAAGATTATGGCTTCATTACAATTAATATTGATAAAAAAATTCATGATAGAATTATAGAAGATTTGTTTACCGAGTGATAAAAAATATACAACTATAGTGTTATAATATTTTATTTTTTTATTTTATATATATATTAAATTTGTCTATCTTAGAAATTAGAAAATTAAAAAGGTAAAGTAGTTATTCCATCAGGTAAAATTTTTCTTTTATCATCAAATGGATCTAATGCTAATTTATGTTCTTCTTTTAAATACATTTTATGTTTCTTTGAATTAAGTCTATAATTAGATGCTGTTTTTATTTCATTATTAAATAATACATTTTTATAATCTTGAAATGTTATTTAA
Organism: Prostheceraeus crozeri; assembly: GCA_907163375.1. Lineage (NCBI taxonomy): Eukaryota > Metazoa > Platyhelminthes > Polycladida > Euryleptidae > Prostheceraeus > Prostheceraeus crozeri. The sequence goes on from CAJQUW010015427.1 coordinate 99,652, forward strand.
TTAGCCAATGATGCCTTTGAAATTCCTTTTAATGTTTCATGTGTTTTAATATTATTAGTTGTATTATAACAATAACATTTAGATTTTAATGATATAGCTTCTGTTATGAAATCTTCATTTCCTTCCAGTTCATCTTTTACTTTACATAAATCCGAAGGATGAATGATATTTTTTTTAATTAATTTCTTCATCAAGTGAAGAATTATACGGTATTGTTAATTCTAAGAAAACAGAATCGGTATCTGTAAAGTGTAATTTATAGTTTTGCCATAAGCAGGTGCTAAATAATCACATATCAATTTATACATAAATAGTTTAGCTAATCCTAATATAGTGAATCCTATAAAATTAAACTTATCATGTTTTACACTGATTCCACGTAAATGTACAGCACATAGATTATCACTAAATCTAGTAGTTCTTTTATATGTAGGTTTCCTTGTTAAATTTTAAAACCTATCTCTATCATAAACTATTTCAATATTTTGTCTATTACGCACATTTTCTAAAGTCTTACCATAAAATACATTATCCATTAATTTGAAGAACACGTTTCCAAAATCATCTTTATTTCTTTTAGCTATTTTGCGTTTTTCAATATTGAACTCTATATAATTTTTTAACCACCTAGATTTTCTATACTCTAGTTTTCTATGTATTTTAGTGAGAATCATTCCATGTTCTAAATACCTATCTAGTATTCTTCCTTCAACAACATACTTTCCTTTATTACCTTGTGTTAACATAAGTGTTTTTGTTGGTCTGTATTTCTTAGGAATTATATACTTTTGATAATCTGAAAATATTCTATATTGGGAATTTTGTTTTCGGGACGGAAAGGATAATATTTTGTTGCGCCTTTCATATAATCAGGGTATACTAAATCAACTTCATATATATAACCAAAATTATAATTTCCATCATGTGTTTTTTGATAATCAAGAATATTACACCATGACATTTCACCTGTTGGTAATTCTTGTGTCATGCAAGAAGAATATAAGCTATTAAAATCATAACATAACAAATAATTTTCTCTTATGATTTCATCAACTGCTGCCTGACTAACTTCATTTGATATAAGTCCTTCTATATTTTGATTAAACAATTTTATAAATTGATCGCTTTCTTCAAGAGATAAAGGTTTCATAATTCCATAATCATCAGGATTTACTTTTTTATTATAACACTTAACCTATCTATTACCTAAAACTGATGAAACTCCACCTCTAATACCAGATTCAAAAAATAATAATTTATCATATGTATTTTCTTTATAATGTTTAAGTTTAACACCAGTATGATTTAATCCTGCTAACCATGTTAAACCTGGTGTAGAATAACAATAACATGGATCTATTCCATAATATTATAAACACATATCACGAAAGTTTTCAAAAAGATCAGCTAGTATTAATACATCTATCTGAAGATATTTCATTGTATAATCGTACATTGTTCTACAATTTAACTCTCTCCAATTCTTTTCAGCTTCTACATAGTCTTCCTCAGATAATTGTGATTGTTTTAATGTTGATTTAAATTTATTTATTGGAGGAAGTTGTTGTTCTTGCATTATTTCATTTATTCTATTTATATCTCCAGTTATATATTCATGCGCAAATAAGCCTTTTAAAAGTTTTAAATTATATTTACTTAATATTTTACATTGTTCAGGTTTCAAAGTTTTTCCCATAACATCTAATGAATAACGAGTAAAAAATCTAAATGCATCTAAAATTCTAATACAACCTAATTGCATTGAAAAATATTCTTCTTCTTGTTTACATAGTACATTTATTTGTTGTTGTAATTTTTCAGATGAAAATAAATCTTTCATTATTAAATGGAAATCATATTTAGAACCACTATAGAAATATAAAGGAACAAAGTTATATCTAAATTTATTAGCATTAAGATTACAAAAATTATGTGCTGCACCTCTATATAATCCATTTAGATGATCATGATCTTTTACTTTGTCAAGATATCTACCTCTGCCAGTTTTATAATTATTTGTAAATTCTTTTCCACAGTAAAAACATTTTATTTCATTAACAAAATTATTTTTTTCTTCATCCGTTAATGGAAGCATTGGTATATTTGTTTCAAGCAATTGTGAAAAACGTCCTTGCAATTCTTCTACTTTCTTTGTAAACATTTCTGAACTATCTTCACCATAGTATTGATAATATTCTGATTTAAATAATTTAGGATAATTTGAATGAATGTACATTCCCCAACATAATGGTTTTTGTTCAAATAAATATTTTTCTTTACTTTGTTCAGATACACTTTTTTCATGAACTTTTTTCATATTTACCATTATCAGAATTTTGTGTTATGTTAACATTATGCTTCGAAATCACAATAAATAGTAAAGGGTACTTTATTTTTCAAATAATGTCTATTATAAATTAAATAATCATCTTTAGGGAAAGTATTTTCAACTGCTTCGTTTTGTTGACAATTCTCCAAATGTCTATTCATTTCTTCTTTAGTTCTAAAGCTCGTCATACATTGGAGACAGAGAAAATTAGCATTATCTGAAGTTTTTGTAAATATAGAAACATCTTTACACAATATAAAATGACCCTGATAATATAATATATTCGCTTGTGCTCACTTTTTTTATTTTTTAAACATTTGATACAAGGAAAGTAAGCACGAAAGTACAAATTAGGAAAAGTAAAAGTGTAAAAGTCAAAGATAATAAAGTTCACCTAGATCTCTCGAATCTGGTAAACAAGATAAAATACTGATTGCGTTTCCTTTTTGAACACTTAAACTCAGTCTTTGTTTCAAAAACATTAATGCTCGCGGCTCTCCGGTAGCTTCACTGATGCGATGTCCAATTGCCTTCACAAGAGCGGTCGCATCCGGACCCCATGCTCCAAACGTCTCCATTGCAATTGGACAGAAAATATATGACCTCTGTAGTTGTTCATATTTTCTCCTTTTCTTTTTTTCTGCCATAGCTGCCAAGTTGCCACCTCCTTTGCAAGATACTGAGAGATTGCTCTCTGCCAAAGTGTCCACACAGGTGAAATCCCACACTATAGGTTTTCCTTTGCACCATGGAGTGAGAGTTATTCCATCGGGCCTCTTCCCGTCATCACGACTGAGGCCTTGCGGCTCCAGGATTGCAGGCAAACCGGCTGAGACGAAGGCCCTCCTGATGATGTCATTGGCTTCTGAGTGACGGATTGATCTTCCCTTGTTTAAACGACAACTGAGACCGTGGATGCCGCTCTTGTCGATATTGATTCCACATTTGCACACATACGGGAAACATATATTAGAGCCAAGACGCAAGGAAATGGCAATTCTCAAGTGCTCGTTATTAAGCTTGAGGCCAAGACTTGAATGAGGAAGAGCATCCAACCAAGCACCGGCTCCAGGTGAAGAAACAGAAAGAAAACGGCTCTTCCCTCTAATGTCGGTGATCGAATTGAAAAGTTCATCGAATTTGAGTTGAACTAGAGGTCGATCCCATGCACTTTGAAGTTTAGCTTGGTCCCCTGTAGGTCGTGGTGTATGTGAGCACTGATTCTCCCACGTGGATGAAGCATCTGCGACAGATGGATCAGAATAATCCCTTCGAAGAATGTCCGATATTGCCTTTGCCACACCATGGGACGATGCGAAGAAAGCAGACAGCGACAAATCAGAAGCTCTTCTTAGGCCGAGTCCACCAAATTTCACAAGAAGAAATGCTTGTGAGTAGGCTTGAGGTGTTAAGGAGGAGTTCAAAATGCTCTCCAGTGATTTCCTTTGCATATTGTCAAATTGTAATAATAAATGACGATGTTGGTGGTAAAACGGAAAAGTCCTCAGAAGATAGATCATTTTTGGATTACTCAGACATTTTTTCAAGATAAATAAAGCATAATGAGCGTCAATATCACACAATGAATCTATGATGTTTTCCATCGTCTGCAATCTGTCGGAAAACAGTTTATCTGCGCTCTGATGGAATATTAGGGACCCAAGAAGAGTTGCGCTAGATATACTTAATATCTTCATGTCGTTGAAAATGTCGACCTGTAAAGTAGAAGTGGATCCTGTTGGGTCGAAGATCTCACATTTGGACAAGTTTAGTGATAGGCCGCTTGTGTTGGTTGTTTTGTTTGTTTTAATTTTTCAAATTTATCTTGATATATTTGATGTGTTAAGTCGATATATCTTTGTAAATCTTTTTCAGACTGTTGATAATTTTGATTTAATATTTGAAGCTGATAAATATATTCTTTATCATATTGTTCTTTATATTGTTGTTGAAATTTTTTTAAACATTAATTTATTTTTTGATTGGTTTCATTTTCTTCAGTTTTTAATTCTTTATTGTCTTCATTTAATTTTTGAATTGTTTCTATCTTATTTTGATATTTATTCCTTGGTAAAAAATATTATGATGCATGTAATTTCCTCTTTTATTGTATACTGTTTCTGATTGACATAAATTTTTATTATTCAAATAAAATTTTTTTGAATCTGAGTAAAGTTGAGTAATTTTACCAATAGAAACATAATTCACATTTAATTCAAAAACATTTACTTCAATTAAATTTTTATTCTTTTTATGAAACTTTAGTAACCTATTATAATCATATGGAAATTCATCTAAGCCATCAGAAAGATCAAATTCACTTATGTATTCTTCTTTATTGTAATGACTTAGTCTTTCTTTATGATATTCTGCAGGATGTAAATGTGCTATAATACTCCACAGAAAACAATAATCATCTTCATTTTTTATGTTGATTATTTGTGGTGAACTGAAAGGTAAAGGAACATAACTACCACCAGTATTATTTTTATATTTATCAATTTACTATTTTCTTAGATAGTATTTTAACAAATCTCCAACCAGATTCACGTAACTGGGCTTCAAACATAAAATTTTCTAATTTATTTATCATCGATTCAAATATAGGTAGTATATCATTTACATTATGAATTTCTTGCGAATTTGTAAAATGTCCTTGTATTATTTCTTCAGGAATTCCATCAGGTCCATTTTTTGTATAAAGTACTTCTACATTCATATAACATTTGAAAGATTTCTTGAATATTTTGAAAAAGTTTGTTAATACATTATAAAAAGTTTCATCGGTTTAATTATGTTCAACAGATTCATTAAATAAATATTTTATATCTGTTACTGGCGAAGCCCTAGAGCCTTCGGTTCGTTCCACTTCATCGGTTTTTTTAGTTTCATCAAATTCATCTATTTCGTTAAATTCATCAGTATCGCTAAATAAATACCTTCCATCTGGTGCGGGCGAAGCCCTAGAACCTTCGGTTCGTACATGTTCATCTTCACTATAAAAAACTTTTTCATCATCAAATATTTTTTTAACTTTTATATCAGTAGGTAATGTTTCTAGATAGTTTTTATAATTATTTAATTTTAATATATTTCCTTCATCAACTCGATCTACATTTTGTAAATGCAATTTACTTTGTAAATGAGATTGATAACTTCTTTTTGTTTGCAACTTTTTTTACATAAGTTACAATAAAACTTGGTATTTTCCATTTTTTATTTTTTAAAGAAAAAATTTGTGTCTTAATTTTAGTTACAAACATTCTAATATCAAGGTCTTGAGAGTTATTCTCAAGACCTTGATATTAGAATTATATCAAGGTCTTATTATATATTTCACGTTCTTTAGTTATTTTATTTTCTTTGTCACATTGAGTTTTATCACATTAAGTTTTATCATATTAAGTTTTATCATATAACGTTTTATCAAAAGATAATTTAAATTTATTTTCACTAACTATTGATTCTTTATCATCATCATAAATTGATTCTTCAACATGATAAATTACACTTTTTGGTATAGGATGCCATTCACTGATAGGAACATCTAATTCCAAATTATATTTAGTATTTGATAATGATATAATAGAGAAAAATATTGGTCTTTGTTCTCTTTTGGAAAATTTAATAACACCACCATCATCTGAATCATTTTTAGTTTTTATTAAAGATGATAAATATTTAAATTGATTAGATGTAAATCCTAATTTAAATTTTGTAGACCCGACACATAGTTGTCTAACAGTATCTTCAACTATTCCATCATTATTATTTTCAATTGTAAGAAAATGAAATTTAGATAAATTTTGATTATATGTAGTGTTAATATCATGCTGAGATATAAATTTTTATAATTACTAATTTTTTTGTAATCTTTGTTACCCTTCACACCTTTTTCAGATGTTTCAGAATCATCATCTATATTATCATCATCTATATTATCATCATCATTATTATCATAAATATTATTATGAGATTCTTTAAAATTATTATAATGAGATTCTTTAAAATTATTATGATTATGGTCATTGTTAATAGAATAAGGTGTTGTACACATATAAATTTTCTCTTGTTGAGCTAAACCATTTATGTAAGATTTTAATAAATTGATATTTAAGTTTGAATATAATCCTATATAAGTATCATCATCATATCTTTGTGGCATTTCTGATGTTTCTTTTTTATAAATTGTATCTCTATAATAAACTTGGCATAATAATTCTTCGTTATGTTTTTTACTCTCGATATGAATATTATATTGATTAAACTCATCAACAAATAATCTAATTTTTTCCTTTGAAAACGATTTTAATTTTTTAACTGATTCTCTAATATTGATATAATTAATTATTTTAGTTTCTATCCAATCTGTATTACTAATTGGTAACACTGCTCTAATAAATCCATAAACATTATTATGGCCTATTATAAACATATTTTCTTTATTTAATTCTACATAAGCCACATCATTATATTTACTTACAATATCCATAAATTTTATAAATGGATCCGCCGGTAAAATACAATAGTTAGTTTCTATGGAAGGTAAACCTTTAGTCTGATCTCTAAATATTTCGGCTTGTAATTCAAATAAAATATTTACATCTATACATGGATTATTATTATTATCAAAACATTTATTTTCAAATTCCGATGATCTCGTCGAATAAGAAGAACAGGAAGATACGGGCGAACATATAATTTTTAAATTTGCCTTTTGCATTTTTTTTATTTTTATTAGAAAAAAATTTTTTTTTCTCATTATATAAAAAAATTACTTTTTTATTGTTAAAATATGATGTTACCAAATGTTGGTGGAGGTGCATATATCCCGAATAATCGTGAATTAGAAATAGAAATAGAAAGTTATATCATGAAAACTGGAGACGTTTTATCTGGTCCATTGCATCTTTTTATTCTTCCGCAACAAAATACAGAGTTAACAAATAAACAATATGTTGATACACAAATCAATGACTTAAAAGAAAAATATATAAATGATGTTTTGGTTCCACTGATGAATGAATTAAAGTTGCTTAAACTTAATGACAAATCATTGAACGAAAAATTATTAAAACTTGATAAAAAGTATAGAGAGCTAGAAGCAGATATAGCAAAACTTTTTAAAAAGATTTCAGAACAATCAAACATTTTAATATTACTTTCTATAAAGTTAAAATCTGCAGTCATTAAAAATAAACATCAGATACAACTATTCAAAGAACTGTTAGAAGATGAAATAGAAAAACTACCTGAAAGAATTAAAAAAAATTTAAAGCAGTTACAAACTACATTCCAGAAAAGTGTTGATGAATTAAGTTCTAAAATGACTCAACAAATGAAAAAGATGAATAGAATAATAAATGATGTAAACTCACTTAATCAAAAAGTTGATAAAATGAAAACTCTTAAAATCAATTTAGAAAATGAATTAAAGAAAAATTTACAAGATAACTCTAAAGAAAATAAAGAACAGTTAGATTCTGTTAAAAGACAATTAGATGGTCTTAAAATTAAGTTAAATGCTCTTAAAACGCCGTTGAAGATGAATCAGGAGAAAATGCAAGTTAATAGAAAAGAAATTAAAGTACATCACACGCTGCTTGAGGCAATAGATAAAGTGCAACGGAAAATTAATAAAGTTATCACGAAGTTGTTGTCCATTCACAAACGTAAATCTTAACGTAAATATTTTTTCCCAAAAGTCAAATTTATTCCTAAAAAATGCCTATAATTTATAAACAAAATCTTAAACATTTTGCTTCAAATAAAAAAATTGCTCATGAACCATCTATGAAATCTGTTTACCATTATGACAGTGTAGAAACAATTCAAAAAGAAGGGGCTGGCATCTTTTCTGGAAAAGGAAGTATCGTTAACTTGATAAAAAATAATAAAGATTTGAGTACATCTGCTGCTAAAGGAGCAGCTGCTATAGGTAGTACAGCTAGTGCAATATCAAATGCTGTTAAGTCTCAAAACTAATTAAAACAACTTGAAACTATTCGTAAACTTAACAATGATTCTGAAGAACTAAAAAAATTAAAAAAACTTTCAGAGGAAACAAAAAACAAAATTGCTAACATAGTACCAGCAGGCGAAGCCTCGAGGAACGGAGTTCCGTCTGATAGTAAACAGGAGAAGAAATCAGGCGTAGCCATAGAGCGTTCAATTGAAGAAATAAGAGGTAATGGTCTAGCAAAATTCTAAAATTACATTTTAGTAAAATTTTTTTGCTAATTTTTTTAGCAATTTTTTTTGTAAAATTTTTTCTATGAATGAGAAAAAACAAAAAAGTCAAATTATTTTTTATGAAAATGTCTTCTCTTATCGAAAATAAATTTAGATTAGACGATCCTCCGTTCGTCAGTTACAATCAAAAAAAGAATGACTATATAAGAATTGCTATGAATCCCGGATCTTCCAGTTGAGTAAATACTGGATGAGATTTAATTTGTGAAGTTGATAATCAGCAAAGTTATTTATATTTACCTGATTCCTTTTTACATAGTGAATATTCTTTATATAGTGATGCCAATTTTACAACACCATTACCAGATACCGATAGTATTGCATTAGAGAATAATTTTTTTCCAAGATTATTTACACAAATGCGTTTAGATGTTGCAACTCAAAATATAGAAACAATAAGTGATTCTCCAGGTGTAATTGATACAATGCTTAGATTCATAACAATTGGTGAAAATAATAAAAAGCATGAAATCGAAGGTTGGTTTCCTGATACTAATGATGGTATAATTGTTGATGACTTATCTCACGCTGGAACAGATGCAGCAGGAATTGCGAAAGATGTAGAAAATATTGCAAAACATTTAAATAAAACAAACAATACTGCATATAAAGAAAGACGTGAATTTAACAAGAAAAGTAAACAGACAGTAAATTGGTCATTGTCTCCATTATTCGGATATTTAGATTATGACAAAATATCATATCAACAAAAATTTAAATTAATAATTTATCGTACAGCAAATAATGAATTAATCTTTTTTGGTAAGACTGGAAAAAAAGCATATTTAAAAATTGTTAGACTTGAATTGTGGATTCAGCATATTACTCCTAGTTTAGAGGTTGAATCAGCTATTGCAAAAAGATTAAATACTAACAAACCAATTCCAGTAAATTTTCTAAAGCGTACTGCTAGTTCAGTAATTTTTTCAGAGCAAAGATTTAACTGGCATTTTACTAGAACTTCGAATACTCCAAGATATTTATTACTAACATTTCAAAGAAATAATTCTCCAAGTTTTGATAAGAACAACAATCTTTTTCATATTAATACAATTCGAAGTTTACAAGTTTCATTAAATCAAACCCGATATCCAATTGATCCATTAAGATTCGATGATACCAATAATCAATTTATGGAAGGATATGATGCTTATAGAAATCATTGTATAGAATTTGGAGTTGAACAACAATTAACTCCTGGAGATTGGAAACATTTATATGCGGTTTTCTGTTTCGATTTAAGTGCACAATCTGAAGATATTATCAAGACTGGTTGTGATGTTACAATTAATATTGAAAAAAAAGATTCCACAACTTCATTGATGGCTTATGGTTTATTGCTAGAAGATGTAAAATATTCTATTGAAGTTCTTAATGGAAAGACGGCTAGGATAGATTAATTAAATTTTTTGGTAACTTAAAATTTTTTAGTAACTTAAAATTTGTTCTTAAGTTAAAATTTTTTCATAACTAGAATAGATTAAAATTTTTCATAACTACAATAGATTAAAATTTTTCGTAACTTAAAATTTTTTATTAAAAATGTCGGAAGCGAAAAGTAATAATAATAATAAAACGGTTGAATTAAAACTACGTAACATCATTGACAAAAATACTCCTAAAACTATTACTGTTAATAAAAAAAAGTATTACATAAGTAAACCAATGATAGAGAATATTCAATTACAAGAAGAAAAGAATGGCGGGATTCTCCCATTAATTCCACTAATAATAGGAGGTATAGCAGCAGCAAGAAGTATTGCAGGTGGGACAGCTGGTATTGTACAAGCAGTAAATAAAAATAAATCACAGAAGGCAGCATTAGAAGAACAAAAACGTCATAATAGAGAGTTAGAGAAATTTGCTAGGGGAGAAGGAGTAGTAGATAATTTAATTAGTAAATTAAATTTAGTTGATGAAGGAAAACGAGTTCTTAAAAATATTTTCCACAATGTTGATGATTTAATTGAAATTAAAGAAACAAAAGATGATTCTGGAATATATCTTAGTCCTAGTATGATTAGGTAATAACCTCAGGGCCTTTGGTCCTATTCGGTAAAACATTTATTTTATCTTTTAAAATGAATTCTACAAATTCCGAAAATTTAATTAAATTAAATATTGCTAATTTAGATTTATTGAATTATCTCTTAAAAGTACATAAAACGTCAAATTGTCAGCATATTGGAGGTGACATACTAAAAACATTAGAAAACTTTCCTGGATTTATTTGGAGTAAATATTCAAAAGAAAAACATCTTCCTGGTCATTCATATACCGGTCCAGGAACTCGATTAGATATAAGACTAGATCAGAATAATCCAAAACCAGGTGAAGAACCAATAAAGAGAGTAGATGAAGCAGCTTACAGACATGATTTAGCTTATCGAAATCATGACCTAAGTTCTCGACATGTAGCTGATAAGAAGATGATTCAAGAATTAGATAGTATTCAAAATCCTACATTTAGAGCAAGAATTGAAAGAATGTTTGTTAAGAAAGCTTTACAAGCTAAAATATTATTCAGTCAGGGTATTGATCCGTCAGCAAATGAAACCTACGCGTCTGAAATTCATAGGGAATACAGAAAGCCGAAATATCTATTGAAGGTAAAAGTATTAAATAAAAATGATATTTGGAGTGCTGATCCTATTCATATGCCGAATGATTCTGATTATAAATGCGCATTGACCGTTATAGATTTATATACACGATACGCTTGGGTAAAGCCTTTAAAAAACAAAAGTGGTCTGTCAGTTAAATATGCGTTTGAAGAAATCTTTAAAGAAAGTAATAGAAAGCCAAGGAAATTGTTTGTTGACAAAGGGTCTGAGTTTTATAACAGAAATGTTCAGGCACTATTTGAAACTGTTTATTCAGCTGAAAATGCAGGAAAGGCTGTAGTAATAGAGCGTTTCAATAGATCATTGAAAAATAAAATTTTTAAGAAATTTACTTAGCAAGGAAATCAGAAATGGTTGAAGATATTACCAGGAGTTGTAGAAGAGTATAACAATAAGATTCATTCAGGTATTGAAGAAACTCCAAAGAATGCTTCTGACGATCGTGATTTGATACGAAAGAAGGTATTTGAAAATAATTATTCGAATGAGAGTAATCCGAATCTGCAGAAACGTAAGCCGAAATTTAAGGTTGGAGATAGAGTTAGAATATTTAAGTATAAGAATAAATTTGAAAAAGGCTTTGTTGGCTATTGGACTAAAGAAATATTTGAAATTTGTAAAATAAATCAAACTTATCCGATTACTTACGAAATCAAATATTTACATGATGAAGATATCAGAGGCCGATTTTATCAAAATGAATTACAACGAAGCGAGCTTTAACCTTTAGGTGGCGCTTTAGCTAGCTAGCTTCGCTTGATTTTTAATTATCATTTTCATTATTATTGGAACTAACGTTTCTGGAATGAAATTGCCTTGTTCAATTCTAACATAAAATCAGGAAATGGTACTCCTTTTTGTAATTTAAATAAAACATAAAGACATAATTGCCCACAATCAGTAGTTCCTGGTTTTTGAATTTGAAATGTAAAATAAGCTCCATTGCCAAGTAATTTTTTAACTTCATTTGTTGGAGGCAATCCATAAGAGTCGAACCAATAGTTCTCAGCCTCTGGCCGGTCAAAATAATAATTATCTCCGTTTATATTTCTTTGACCAGCAGACCAATGTACTCATTTTTGATCTGACGTGTGAAGATTTGTTATGAAATTTATGGTTGGAATTTTCTTCCGGGAACTGAAGGTTCCTGATGACTTATTTTTGATCAATTGTAACTCGTCTCTCATTAGGATATGAAAATTTTTTATTCCCAATTGATTAGCAATTTTCTTCAGATCAAAATTTGTAGTTGTTTGCGTTCCATATAATTTTAAGAACTCGGTAATGCTAGACATTTTATAATAAAAAAATTCTTATAGGAACCCCTAGAAGTCAGAAGGGGGGGTATTGATTTAAAACTGTCCCATAATGATGACTTTCCTTACTACTTATTCGATTTTGAAATGATTTAATTTAATGTAAATTAAAAAGTGACATTGCAAGGAATCGGTTTATTAGCAGAGCTAGTGCTTCGTACATCTTTTATCAATAGTAATTCATCCCTCATCAATAGGTGAATATTCTTTATTCCCAATTGATTAGCGATCTTATTTAAATCGAAATTTGTAGTTGCTTGCTTCCCACATACATGTAGTTTTAAGAACTCTGTCACGTTATTAACCTGAGGTCACATATCACCTATATTACTCAGTATAACTGTCGGATTTTCATCATTCATTTTAAATGAAATAAATTCCAATAACTGCAATAATGTCTACTTCTTGTACAGAAAAATAAAAACAACGGCAGTGTATTTTACATCAAATATAATAATACAAAAATCAATCTTATCACACAATTGTACAATGGCAGTCTCATGGCAGTACACTGGAGAACAAAAGAAAATTTAATTACATTTCAAAATAATACAAAATGCGTTACTACTAAGTTCCATGAATCATGCTTAAATATCAAAGATTATGTTACATACTGAAATATAGATCTATACAATGGCAGTCTCATGGCAGTAGACTGGAGAACAAAAGAAAATTTAATTACATTTCAAAATAATCCTAAATGCGTTACTACTTATAAAGAAGTCTTCATAAATATGTATGAATCAAATATGTATGTACATTGCACATATCTTAAAAAGTGAAACAACACAGTTAATGTTCATTCATCTTGGGAACCAAACCTCATTTCTTCTATAGTTGTCGGTTGATTCAATTTTTCTATATAAATTTTGATTTCTTTAAAATGTTTTCTAACAAAACTAATGGGCATTGATGAATTTAAAAATAATACGTGTGGTAGAATTAGATCTGATAAGTTCATCAAGAAATAATAATAACTTACGTTATAGGAAATTCTAAATACTTCCAAGTTTGCCACAAATCTGTTTTTTTTATTGTCACTCAATTCCGGAATTCTTTTAAACCTATAACCTTGATAAGCTGCACTTCTCCGCAACGACCCATGGTGCACTTTATCACTTGCAATCAGTTTTGAAATCATAGTAGCACTATCTTCGATGGTAATGAAATGTTCTTTTGTAACATTGAACTGAGGAATTGTAGTAGTGGACAGTAGTATAGGGTATAGGATTCGCAATGGTTCAGGAAGTCCGGAAGTAACTGCATTGTTTTATGAATGCTGGTATCAGCTGTTCCCTACAATTGGGAGGTTCATCAGAGTGCAAAGCAGTAACAATAACAGGCATTGTAAGAGATTGTGCTACATTCTTAAAGAAATATTTTTCCCCTAGACATAGTTTAAATATGAATTAGAAGGTTCTTAACCTCGTTTAGACATAAAAATGATTAAAAATTCATAAATTTAGGAATAATTGGGGTTATTTTAACTACTCCTAAAATTACCAATTTCTCTGATTTACAGTGTCTTTGAACGGTCATGATTTTGGGAGTAAAATGTCATAATCACAAATTTGAGATTCTTGACTTTTCTGATTTTACAGTGTCCTTCAACGGTCATGATTTGAGCAAGAGAAAAAATAATCATAATCTCAAATTTGAGATTTTGAAAAATTTGAAAAATTAGGTATTTCTAAAAACGCCTAAATTTATGAATTTAGGTCTTAAAAACCTGAAAAAAAGGGTTCAATTTCATGAATTTATGTCGTTTTTAAAAATACCAATTTTTCTGAATTTGTCTTGGCCTGGAACGGTCTTCTTCCCATTACTTTCAATTCTGTGCACAGATGCCATAAGAGCACCACACTGTCGATTGAAGAACGAAGAAGACAGACAGCGATATGCTTATTCAAATAAGTTGAGCATAATCCTGAACACCTGCTTAGAGACCACCTGCCTCCAAAGTTATCCAAAACTAGTGCTTACTCTATTCCGTTTGTAAGAACGTTTTTTATTTGATTGTTCGCTTATTATTTGGAAGCTGCTAACTTTGAATTATTTCTAATTGTCAATCAAAGATTGTATTTATTTGTATCGATATCATTTCTATTTTCATCAAATATACGCTTACTTACTTTCCAAAGCAGAGTTGTGGTGAGTTTCTGGTATAGTTCGGAGGCAAAAGTGACTGCTGAAAAAGCCGCTTTCACACTCGTAGCTGCATAGATGAGTTAGTCATTGCAAATATATGCCATTAAAAAGTTCATGCACGAAACATTTTGTCATGTGATTTGGTGCAATGCTATTTTCAGTGTATTTGTTGTCGTTTTTGCATCGTCATCGACATTCGGGTAAAAAGTGCAGAAAATCAGGTACAGTGGGCGTTAATGGGTTAAAGGGGAGGGATACCGATGCATTTTGTAATTCGACATGAATGAAGTTAACACTAACAGTCCATCTACTATGCAGGTACACGTATCAAAGATTTCCATTAGTTCGACCAATAAGAAAGAAAACTCATTGAAATGAAATTTCATATATTTTTTACTTGAATTGCTGAGTTCAGAAGATTCACATTTGATTTAGATAATCCAAATAGATCCTGGTTAGAACACTCTGATGACTGTTGAGAAGGTGTCGCTCTGAAACATGTGCTGGCGAACATTATCTTTTAAGGAATTTGGAAGGTAACTCACGGACCTAAGACTTCCGTTACAAAGTGTAACGCCATCACTGCTCCATGCACGCGAATCGTTATTAAGTTGAACTTCATAACACTTTTGATTATCAATCATCGCAAACAGTTGTGCAAATGTATTGGCTTTCGGGACTACCTGTTTTATAACGTGGTTGTACACTGAAGTAGACATCTCATTATTCACAACAACAGCATTTGCGAAGTTGAACTTGACCCATGTTTTTCTATAGTACTCGCCACGACTTGCTTCTAATGAGTTACCGAGATTCACAGTCTTATTCCTTCGTACTTGTACAACCAATGTAACTCCTCCTAAAATACAAAATGAAAATATTCATACAGAGCAACCACAAGATTGTCGTAATTGATGCATACAAATTTCCATTTCAAAACTTTGAGACACTGACATTTGACTGAGCTGTGCAAATCGAGTGCTTCCTAAAATACAGTGAAGCAGAAGCACCATGATCATTGTCTTTGATTATGACATTTCCTGTTCCAGTGGCAGATAGTTTGTGATATGACCATGCTTATGAGAATACACTTATTTCTAAGGCTGAGCATTAAAGTAGTAACCCATCGAATTGCTAATTTAATGAACTCTACCTCTCCACGGATGTCATGACACAGATGATTCGCAAAATACTATTCTTTCTTCTGTATTGCTATCATAAGCAGTGAATTCCGTGTGAATTTTTCCAAAAGTGTGAAAACTTACATATACTGCTGATGACTTCCTAGATGGTACAAGGAACGCAAAACCAGTACTTTTCAGGACTAATTTCATTTTATTTTCAATATGTATTACATTATTCGTTTGCGCTAATTTTTTTTGGTTGCAGTCTACTCATTTATTTTACACTAGTTTCTTGTGACTATCAATTTTATTTATTTATTCAGATATTAATTCTTTTACCTAATAATTTTCATTTGTGCTGCTTACTTCCTTCCTTTTTTAAAATTAATTTATTTATTCGTTAATTCAATTTTTTTCCTTATTATTATTATTATTTTTTCTTTTGTTACAATTTCAATATTCCATTACAATCGTACTTCACTAATCAATTTCAGCAGTAAATCTTTCAGAATTTATTAGTAGTAATCCCATCCCAGACGCAAGTCCAAAATGTGCAACGATGAGTCATCGTGCTGACTCAGCCCCCCCCCCTCTGGCGAGAGGAAGGAAGTGGCCAAGGATGTGGTGGGAGGAATGGGTCCGAGAGGAGAAAACTCGTCCCTACCCCCCCTGGAAGGAAGGGAGGAGTTTTCCGGTAAGGGAAGGAAGGTGATAGGAATGTGGGAGGGATAGAGTGAGGAAAGGGTGGGTGTTGGTGGTGTTTGGGATGAGAAAAGTTGGAAATCGTCATGAAGGAGGGTTTGGATGAAAAAATGGAGTTTAGATTTGGAATCTGCGTGAAATGTTGGGTGGGGAAGGAAGGCAGGGAGGAGTTTTCCTGAGAAGCAAGGGGTGGAGCGGCAGAGTTGGAAAAGGGCGGGTTTTGGTTTTGGGATAAGAAAAGTCGTTTTTCGTCATGAAGGAGACCTCGGATGGGAAAACGGAGGCCAGATTCGGAATCTACGTGAAAGTTTGGGTTAGGAAGGATGTTTCCAGCAACATCGGAGAGAAAAAGTTTTGAGGAGGTCTTCCCCCCTCCTGTCAAACTTCCAACTTTGGTGTTAGAGATCGTAAAAGTCGTGCAAGAGTGAGAGTGAGAAAGCTAAGAGTGAGAAAAATGCAGTGGAAAGCTCGGTTTGGTCCTGTTTTCCTGGGTGGAGGGAGGAAAATGGCAGGAAAACGTCAGAGTTAGAAAAATCAGGTGTTGGATGTTTTGGGATGAGAAAAGTCGTTTTTCGGCATGAAGGAGTGCTCGGATGGAAAAAAGGAGTGCAAATTCGGACGTTGTGGCCAAGGTTGGGTTAGGGAGGATGTTTCCAGCGACATCGGAGTCGAAAAAGTTTTGAGGACGTCCCCCCTGTCAGACTTCCAACTTTGGTTGTAGGGATCGTAGAAAGTCGTGCAATGGCTCATTTGAAAGCTAAGAATTAGGCAAATCAGTGGAAAATACGGTTTGTTCCTATCGGCCTTCGTTTAGATGTGAGACGTCATTGAAAATTGTGGACATTGGCGAAGAAACGACAGAGTTAGAATTTTTATGAAAATCGCTCTAGCGAATGAACCAAGCCTCGGACGGGAAAACAGAGACCAGATTTGGAATCAGCGTGCCATTCTACATCTAGAGGGTGAGTTTTAAGTCAATCGGAGAGAAAAAGTTGAAAAGTTGGGTCTCCACATGAGATTTTTTCCTGAAAATGTTAAATTGTGGCCACCTTTAGCGATGACTAGCGCAGGATTGAAAGTGAATTAAGAGCTCGGGTTTCTTTTACGGGCAAGACCGCACTTTGTTCTCTAGGATCTTACCTTTTCAGGTACGTGGAAGGTTCCGTTTCCAAATGAGAGCCTGTTGAAAATTGAGTTTTTGCGCATTTTCCAAGAGTTTTTTCAGTTCGGCTTCTGGTCATCGTAGAGGGCCGAGGGATGTCTTAAATGAAAGGGGAGAGCGAGAAAACATGGCACTCAACATTTGAAGTTAATCGGAGCACCTAGAACCGGAGATAGACGGGTTTAAAGTTTTTGGATGATGGATATTACGTCATCAGCTGATCGCCACAAACTATATAAGCGGGGAATCGACAGAGACTTTTCATTTAGAGGAGAGCGATTGTCAAAGGTAGGTCGTCTCTCTGAGCTCCGATGATAGCTTCGGACATTCCAAATTCCGGGTTTCTGTAAGACATCGACTTAGAAAATTTCATTGCTGAACTCAGTTAAGGCGTCAGACTTAAAGGTTCGCCAGGAGATGGCCTTAGTCTCCAGGCCATAAAAGACTCCAAAACTTTAAAGGCTTGTAACTTTGCTTCTACAAGTCCGTTTGACTTAATTCAAATAAGGTACGGTCGCTATTGTCGCTAAGTGATAGAAAACTTATAAAATTTCATAAGTAGTGCTAAAAAGTTGAAAATTTTAAATTCACTAGTTTTGGAAGTTTTCTGGGGTTTTCGACCCTGCTGAAGTCAACTAAAGGATTTTAACGATGTCTGAGTCAGTCTTCTCATGTCTTACCATGATACAAGCGACCAAGACACGGAGAGTTTTGCTGTAATATTACACTGACAGGGTGTTCCTTCGCGACGGCGGATGATGTCGTAGTGGGAAGTGTGGCAAGGGAGTGTGTCATATTATAGACCGAAACCGCTGGGGCAACTCATGTCTCATGTTGGGCATTTGACACAGTTCTCAACGTAGCACTTTGAACGCCAATCGGTTGAGTCTTAGCTATCTTGACATGGGTGGCCTCTAAACATCTTCATTGCAAAACGCTTGTGAATCACGGCTTGTTATCCCTGTCTACGGCTTGCTATCAAGCTGATCAAAGCAACGACTTGGGATGTTTCCTCTTGTAAATAACTCCACCGATTTTTTTGTCAAAATCGGGGCCCGGATACCAACACAGTGACATGACGCACGCTCTGTCCCCCCGAGGTTGGATTCGTGGGTCGTGGCCTTGGAGCTGGGAGAAGATCCCCTCTGAGTAATGCCTGTAACGGATTCAAGAGCTTAACACCCAAACGGTTGCTGGCTTTCTATCACGCCTTTGTGAAATCTCGTCTAGCCACAGTAACTCAGGCTTGGCAACGTCTATCGTTTTGTCATTGTAACTTGGTAAAAATTAGACGGTTACTGCAGGTATTGACGTCAAACCTTTTCGCGTCATAGGGTTACCCGTCTTGAGTTGGTAACTGAAAGCACGGTGACTGCCGATGCCCATACATGGTAAAACTGCTGTTGTCAAGTTAAAAGCACGTCCAAATAAGGAAGGTCTGAATCATGGCTTTGTGCTCCCTGGGTATATAGACCGCGACTTTACTCTAGTCTTCACTCCTGTTTCAAGTTGCAAGACGAACGGTGAGTGCTCTGACAAGGTTTGCTATCAAACTTTGGGATTTAGGATACAGCTAGGAATCATACTCTTTAAATTTGGTTGACGATTTTATTCCAACGTTTGCTATCAAATGTTTGGTGACTTAGTCTCTCAATGCATATCAGCAAGTAGTATCCTATAAACACTAGCTATCAAATTTTACTCTATCTTTACAGAATTATCATGACTAAAACTCCGCGTTTTATCGTTACTCAATGCTCCTGCGGTAGATTAACAAGGAGCAGGAAATACCGTAAGCATATCAAAGAGGGGACGCTGGACCAACATGAGAGAGTGCATGTTTTTAAGGTCTGTGTTCATCATAGGGTGGTATGTGATGAGGATGATGTTGAGGGTTTCCGGAAGGCGCACTAATCTTTCCCATCTGGAAACATCGGAGCGCAGTCGTTTCGTGTGTGGATGAGTGAATTAATTAAGGCGTAGGAGGAGTTGAATGCAGCAGTTGGAAGTATTGAGGGTGCTGTAGCGAAGGATCGGGAGGTAGTGGTGAGTGAAGAGGAAGTAGAGGTAGAAGGAGTGATTGAGCGGGCGAGTGATGAGACTAGGATGTTGATGGTCTCATTGTTTGGGAGTAAGTTGTCTGATGAGTCGGATGGTGAGGTGGCTGAGCCTCTAGCGACATCATCGCCTAGGAAAGAGGTGCATGATATGGAGGCGTTTGTGAGGTTGAAGGATCACATGATGGATATAGGGAATGTGAAAAGAAAACTTTTGAAGGAGAATGAAGAGCTGAAAGCTTAGGTTGAGGGTATAAATGTGATGAGAGAGGAGTTGGAGGAGATGCGAGTGAAGAAAAGGAGTGGTTGAAGGAAAGGAGTGGTATGATGAAGCGAGTGAAGGCGGTTGATGGCTTAGAGTCGGAGTTGATGCGTGAGAAGAATGAGGTGGAGCGGATGCGAGGTGTCGTGAAGGAAGTGGAAGAGACGAAGGTGATCAACAGACAGTTGGGGAGTGAAGTGGAAAAGTTGCGAGAGGTTGAGAGGAGAGTGAAGAGGAAGAGAGTGTATGAGGTCCACCTTCCCCTCTTTGAAAACAACATATGTGATGTGCCGACCCTCACGGACGATTCCAATTCGACTCAAATATGTTATGAAGGCAAAGGTGTGCGATGTCTCCACCTATTCATTAAAATAAATGGTGATTTGGAAAAGTTTATCGTCCAAAAAAATGTAAAGAAAAAGCGGATTAAGTTACTTCAACATGATCGTTTCCTTGCCGCCTCAAATCTCCTATTCTTCTTCTTTCAGAGTTTTTGCAATAGTCGATGAAGAGAGTAGTGTCGGTGGACGGAGAACGACCCATGGGCTCTTTTAAGGGCCAACCTTCTAATGCAGCTAAAGCGGTCCCCAGCCCGCCACATATCTTCGGATATGGAATGCAGAGGGGAAGAATAAATGATGAAATGGGAGGCCACCCTTGCACCACATGCAACACATCAGACTTCTCTCTTCAGTAGTGAACAAGCTCTGAACGTTACTTTACTGTATCACAGTCGATTGCTATACAAGTATTCAAGAAAACGTAAGTTATTAAAATCAGTAGAAAAACATAGGGAGACATGTGATGTTCGAAATATAGTTATTTCAAAGATTGAACTCAACATGATAAACCATTGATGAATAATACTACCATGAAGGGTAACAAGTCTATCGTTTATAGAAATCAACTACATGGTATCAGCAGAGATTCGTTACCTCTAAAGTATATCTAGTTAGCAAAAAGTGGTCATGAAAAAATACTTTATTTGGTCTTTGATTTAACATCATTGAAACCCACTTTACCAATAGCAATGACAATATGGTATATTTTATTCAGAAGCAAATGATTGCCGTAACCATTAAAGTTGTCCATCCGAGAAATAATCTTCTGCAGATGTCGTGTATAAAACTCAGAAGCATCAGTAACATATTCTTGTCCATAGGAACGAAATTGAAAGTCAACACTTTCCGCTACTTCGCCTTGTGGAAAATGAATGTAATTGACATGTGCAATTAAGTGAGCCTTGATGAGACCGTCTTTGAAATAAGATATCAACTTCGTAAATATTTCTCGTGTGTAGTCGAAACATGCTTCCAATTCTGTCTCCTCCCTTTGAAACTCAAGGATGCAATCTTGTATTAAGCCTCCAAAGCACTCTTGATGAAAATGAATCGTGCAATCATCATGTTTCAATGTATTGACTTCGGGCGCCATGGTTGAGTATATTGCTAAACATAATATTTGCCTAGGACGATTTCAATAACGCGTTACAAATGTGTGTGTGTGCACATCGGGAACTCTAGCTCGTCTGTGATTGGACGAGAGGTCTCATCCATTCACCGCTTAGGAAAATCTTATAAAAGGCAGTGCACCAGCTTTGTTCTTCACATTTATCTTTCACAAGGTGAGTGTCGGTGAGCTTATGCTATCAGGTTGTTTTGACTTGCTATCAAGTTGAATAGTCTCTTGCTATCACTTCTGCTCATAAAACATATCATCGCTTTAATACCTCCTTTGCTCGAGCGTTCCTTGGGGACGGCGGGTACTGCCGTAGAGGGATTGCGTTGCACGGGTTGTTCGTCGTTTGTTAGACTGAAACCTCTGAGCCGTTGCTGATGTTGGGCGTTCAACTTCATACTCAACGTGACGCTTTCTCTCGCTAGGTCAGAGTACTTCAGCCATTCGACAAAGGTTAGTCTTTATGATATGGAGTAGAGTGAAATGTAATTCATTAGATTCACTTCAATGATTCTTCCCATGATAAACGTTGACTAGGCAAATGAAACGATTCTCATATTTCCTTTTCAGTGATTGAAGTCTTACTATTCAGTATCTATTATCAACTTTCTGCCATGGAATTTACAAAAATTGAAAATTATCGCATTGCTGTCGAGATGGAGAAGGCCACCATCGAGCAATGTAAGTATTTGTATCAAGGTTGATTCTATTACTAACATCATTAGGGTAGACATCCCAATTAAAATCAAGAGCCCCTCCCTTATTTTGTTCATGTTTAAACCGAATCCAAATTTACCTCTGCTTATCTTTGCTGTCATTCTTTTTCAGTGTATGAATGAATTTGCAATGGGGAACCCGTCCCCCAAGGAGCAATCGGGGAAGCCTATGAGCGGCTTAGCAAGTGTAAGTATCCTCACCTATGAGAACTGAGAGTTGGAATGTCATGTTTTAGCACTTCTTTATCCGTACAGCTTACTGTCTATCATTATTATCTCCGAAACCTCTAATCTCTCTTTCCTCTCTACAGACTTGGCGAAGATGAAGAAGTGGGAGGAAGTCGCGAGGCGGAAATACCATGACGAATTTCCGGCCCTACCTTCCCACCCATCTACCTCCGCTCAAGGTGCGACTCCTCTCTCGAGCTCGGGCATCGTCATCGCCCCAACTCCACCGCCAGCTCCGGTACCTGCACCCGTCCCTGCGCCAGTCCCTGCTCCTCGTCACCACGTCCTTCCCACACCGAAGCCCAGGACCCTTCCACCGTCGGCTGGTGTCCCTCTCCTGCCTCCTCCGCGTCCATCCTTGCTGCCGGAGTTACAATCCTTAGATGGTAAGTAGTCGTGATTGGGAAATAGGGGGATAAGACTTTAAACTTGAAATTACGATCATGTTACTAATCTCTTTTCTCTTTTTCTCAACAGATCTGGCGGCCTACCTCCTGGAAGACGACGTTCCCTCCCGTCCCATCATCATCCCTGCATCGCCACCACCACCAGCAGCGGCCGAACTCCCTCTCCTCTCCATTAAGTCGGTGGAAAGACTGTTGGAGCAGGAGTTAGAGATAGTGGGAGAGGAGAGGGAGATTTAAGTCGAAGAAGAGAAGGACTTTCGATGCCATCGATGTGACAGGGTCTTTGACTCAGCCTACAGTTTCAGACGTCACACCGCTGGCCATGCCTGCAGGGGAGGAAAGCGCCGACCGATCCCTCAACGGCCCAAGTGTGAAGGTTGTGGACGCACGTTTTACAACAGCACCAACTTGCGAGTCCACATCGAAGGCGGTTCCTGTGGCAGTGTGAGGCAACCACCGAAAACAACAGGTAGGAAGCATCCTCCATCGCACGTCGGCTTTTCCTGTTCTTCGTGTCAGAAGTCCTTTCCTACAGAGTTTGTTCTTTCTTCACACACATTCTGTCACACTCATCCCACTGAGCTTTACACTGACAAAAACGTGACTCTAAGGCTGAGTAAGTTTTTCCTTGAGAGGCTCGTTCGCAACTATGACTTAGAAAGATCTGAAGCTGTGCAAGATATTCATCCTTTCTTGATGAATAATATAGGCTTAATACATCCAATGTTGGCGAGTTTAGATATAGTTTTACTCAAAGGCATGTTATATCTCACTGCTCATTTCAATAAGGTAGACAATAGCACGGGAGAAGTAGAGTCCACTGTGACCATTAGGATAGCCTCCTGTGCTGCTGATCTCATAGGTGATGTAAACGAGTGGATAGAGAGACATGCGACCTATCTCGTCAACAACTTAAATTAATTTAATGAAAGAGACAGCGGTCTGGTCTTTGATGGGATGGAGAAGGTAGACATTAAAATAAATCTTTTAGAAAATTTGCAAGGGAGCGGCTGTTTCACCCTCCCCAAAGAACTGGCTAGCAAAAAGGCTTTCATCAATGTATAGTGTCAGTCCCAGTGTTTCAAGTATGCCGTCCTCTCCATTCTTCACTATAATGATATAGGTATACATCGTCAAAGAGTCGCCAAGTATTGTGAATGTGAGGATGAGCTTAAGTTTGATGGGTTAGATGTCAACACATTAGATTTTAAAGGCATCGCCCAATTTGAAAAACTCAACAACATTAAGATCGTCGTCCATCCCTGGAAAAAGGTCTGAAGGGCGTTAGGTATAATAATTGCCAAAGTAACTTCAACCGGGTTGTCAATCTTCTCCTTGTCTATAGCGACGGCCAGCCAGAATGGCATTATTGTGGCATTCCGAAAATTTCAAACTTATACCATCATCAAGCAACCTATAGGGATAATTTTTATTACTGTGATCGCTGCACACGGCGTTTCACATCAAAAGCACTTTTGAAGAGCATTGCGAGTGGTGCTCTCGGGGTAAACTTCAAATGGAAGTCATGCCCAAAGATAAATTTTATAGGTATGAAGAAAATGGAAATGAGCTCAGTCCCATATGTACCATCTATGCGGACATTGAATGTTATATTGAACAAGAAGATCTAAGTCATGAGCCAGCAGCCATTGCCTGCTATGAAGTTTGGCATCCATATTATAGGAATCAAAATAAAATGCATGTGTGGCAAGGCGAGGAGTACGTTGAAAACTTGCTCAACTTTTTAGATAGGAAAGCCCGTTTTCTAAACGCTATGAAACGGAGCTGACTAGGAAACCCATGTGCTTCACAGAACTCGATAAAATCAAGTTTGATAGGACCACGGAATGTCCCCGCTGCTGTTCATCCTTTGATGATCAGCAACATAAGAAAGTGAGGGACCATTGCCATCTCAGTGGTAAATTTAGGTCTGCCTAATGCAGTAAATGCAATATGAAACTTAGGCTCAAACGGCGAACGCTTCCCGTCATCTTTCATAACTTTAAATGTTATGATGCTCACATCATCATTCGCCATGGATTTGGCAAAATGAAATCCTGGTCATCCAAAGTGATTGCGCAAAGTATGGAAAAATTTATGTGCATCACTGCCAAAGTCCAAGTCGATAAGACGAAGGAGGGGAAGCCTGTCTTCTATGACATAAAGTTTTTAGACAGTTTCCAGTTTATGTCTTCTTCCTTAGCCGCGTTGGCTAATAATTTAGAAACACTTCCCCTCACTCAACATTTAAAGAAAGACTATTCCAACATAAGTGACAGTCTGATGCGACGGAAAGGGGTGTTTCCTTATAGTTATTTTAGTTCAATGGACACACTGAAAGAAACATCCCTTCCGTCCATCGATAAATGTAAAAATGATTTGACGGGTGAGGACTGTTCGCTGGATGACTATAGGCATGCAGAGCAAGCATGGTTGGAATTTAGGTGTCGCACTTTTGGTGACTACATGCTTGCCTACTTAAAATTAGACGTCTATCTGTTGGCTGACGTGTTTGAGACTTTTAGGAAATTCACATTAGAACAGGACGCCTTAGACCCCGTCCATTTTGTTAGTCTGCCGGGTCTGTCCTATCAGTCAGCCTTCAAGATGACGAAAGAGAGCATTCATTTACTGCAAGATGCAGAAATGTACACGTTATTTGAACGTGGTATTAGGAGTGGCTTAACATTTGTCAACAAACATGTTGTCAACAGCACCCAAGACATAGGATCGACCACGCATTTAATGTACATAGACCAAAATAATTTGTATGGGATTGCATTATCCAAGCCTTTGCCACAGTCTGACTTCCAATGCGTAGAGCCCCATGACATTGAACACTTCTCCAATCAAGCACACATCGTGGCACTGGGAGATGAGGCCGACATAGGTTATTTACTTGAAGTTCACCTCATCTATCCAGACTGTATTAAGAATAGAACCGTTGATTTTCCTCTCGCACCCGAATCTGGCATAGTCAGTCGAGATATGTTCTCTCCCTTTATGGAAGAACACAATAAGCAGTATGAGGCGGAAAATGACTTAAAATATAAAGCCACTAGGAAGTTGTTGCTCACCCAATTGAACAAGCAGCATTACATCGTGCACTATTCCATCCTCGAATTCTATCTAGGTATAGGGATGCAACTTGACAAAGTCCATCGAGCTATCCAGTTTAGGCAGAAGCCTTTTCTAAAACTGTATAATTTAATAGTAAGAAACAGGGCTGAATCCAAGAATCCTTTCGAAAAGGACTTCTTTAAATTTACGAATAATGCCCTTTTTGGTAAAACCATAGAGGATGTAAGAAAGTGCATGGACTATCGTATCGTAACTGATCCGGAAGCGAGTATCAACTTATGTCGCTCTAAGTTGTTTTGCCACCATGATGTCATTTCCGAAGACATCACTGGTTTTAAAATGTTAAAATCTAAAGTAGAACTTTGCAAGCCCATTTATGTCGGTCAAGCTGTCTTGGATCACTCCAAGTTATAAATGTACAAGTTACTTTACCACACCTTTAATACGTGTCCATTGATCCAACATTTGGAATTAGTAGGAGGCGATACAGACAGCTTCTTCCTAGCTTTGACAACCACGAGCCAAGTTAAGCAGGAAGACATTTTAAAATATTTAGCACCCAAGTTTGATAGTTTCAACTATCCCACTGACCATCCGCTTTACTCTACCTCAAATAAAGCGAAGCTTTGCTGCTTCAAGGATGAGTGTGCAGGCAAACAGATAGAGGAGATGATCTTGCTTCGTCCCAAGATGAACTCCACGAAGCTAAAATCCTCAGAGCTTTCTATAAAACGGGCGAAAGGCATCTCGAAGTCAATCGTTAGAAAAATGACACATAGGCACTATCAAGATGCCTTAGATTCACTTAAAATTAAATAAGTAGAAATGACCATTTTAAAATCACAGTCGCATCAAGTCAGAACAACGACGTTTAGGAAACGAGGTCTCTCAGCTTGGGAAGACAGGCGGTGCTGGATGAGTCCTAACCACTCATTACCGTACGGCCATCCAGACACTCATCCACCTCCACCCAAGAGACAGAAACTTTCTCTTCCTCCGTCCGGCGATGTATGATAATGAATGCTTCTTCTCTGTTGTGGTTGATGTTTTTCTTCCAACATCAACAACGTCCAACTCATGATCACTTCATATCATGACTTGCATATCAACTGGTTTTCCTGATTTTGTTTTGTCCCTGCACATGAGTGACTTTGTTTTCTCCCGTACATGAGTGACTTTGCTTTCTCCGGTGATGTGAGCCATAAAAACTTTGTTTTCTGCTACCATCAGTATTAACTATGTGTGACTGTGATGAAATGTCTTTCATTCAATAACATATCATGTACAGACTGTCTCGTTTTTCTTTTGACATAAAGATGGGATTCTCACTCAATAGACAGAAGTAAAAGTTTTGATCATTTTGTAAAATGTGTTAGAAATGAAGTTGATGATTGTAAAGTCAGAAATGTAATTATAACCATGTCGCTGTTTGTAAGATAGGTGAAATATAAATGAAGTCATAAGTATTTCACTGTTTGCAAGATAGGAAAGTATAAAATAAAGTCAAAACCATGTTAGAGTTTGTAAGTTATCATCCTCACCAACGAATGTAACATCATGACAATTTCTTCGGCTTAGGAAACATCAACCATTTTGCTGACTCATGTCTATAAATAGCTTTAACTAATGAAGTGGTAGGGCGCCAGTCAGTTAGATAAGAATCTAATCAGTCTTGTTCAACCTTTTCACCGACACGTGTGTGTGTCTGGGCCATGTCATTCAACATCGATGACACTTCATGTCAGACAGCGTGAAATTTTCACCGACATATGTGTGTGGGTGTTATTTATCAGACAAAGCGATGACACCTCATGTCAGACAGCATGACCTTTCTCCGACAAGTGTGTAGGCGATAGTTCATTGAGATGACTCATTCAAAACACATCATGTGATTAACACGATTCTATTAACTGTGACTCATACAGATAACGCATTAAAGATTTAACAATCTCAGCTACTTTACTGATATCACGTAAACCAGTCATGATACAATGTCCGTTGTGAAACACTGCAATATGTACAGGATGCCACTTCCGAATCAGAGCAGCAGGAAAGAGTTCAGTTTCATAAAATATACAATGATTACTGGTTTCAATGTTGGCTAGATTCACTAACGTCTTCAATTGAACAGACACTACTATATTCTTCAATGTCAGGGGACTGAGGCGTAGATGAGGCATGAGTGTTCGCATTTTCTTGACGACTTCGTAACACATTGATTGCATCACGAAATGAGAAAGGTTTCCTAGGACTTCGATTTTGCCGCAGCGAAAGATTTAAAGATTTCGACCGTTGCTCATGCGAATGACCAACATTTCCGGATGACCGCGATGATAGACTGAATCGGGAAGATGGGTATGCAACTGTTCTAAATCAATGTCTCTTCTGAGATTCATTTCGCGCATGGTGTTGATGATGCGGATGGGGAGCATGACTCACAAATGACATGAGGGTTGAGTGAACTTCCCTTTTATACTTTTCCCATGAGGGTTTTGGAATCACGATGTAGCAGTGACTATTATGTAGAATCATCTCTTGAATGCGATTAAATACAATGCCTTCTCCTACGTTAATGACACGACAAGAGTTGGATAGGATTGCGCGATGTAACCTTCGTAGTTGAAAGCGTTATAGAGTTATCTGAAGTTGACGTTCCATATCATGAAATGTAGCACACTGACGTTTCCATGATACATGGAGCCATGCTGATAATTACCACATGATTAAAATCTGAATGATGAAGGGTATGCCTAAGAGAGAAGGAGAGAGAGTCATGTTCATGTGTGGTATGGTGAGTGTACATTTTCTTTCTGGATACGGTGGCCGCTAGGCCGTGGTCTCATAAAGACCGATGGTGCGTTCTCAGTGTGTGGAGAGTGTTACTGTAGTTGATCATCATCAACATGGACATCATTTTTAAAGGTTATGGAGACAAGATAGGGATTCAACGTAAACACCCTTCCGTCCCTGAGCGGACCCATGTAGATGGTTTGAATTTTAATTTCGAAGGAGTAGAATCCTTTTCCCAAAATGGGGAGGGGTTTGCAATTAAGTAAGTCGAATTCGCTGCCCTCCTTTTCATGGATGATAAGACAGTGTCTATCCATATGAACATACCTGTATATGTATCGTCTTTCAATGATGGGAACTTGTGACTGCTTCCCATTGTGTCGAACAATTTCTTTGGGAATGGTGAGATTTTCTTTCAGGAATGTTTCAAGAGTATTGAATTGTAACCGTGTCCAGTAGTCTACCGGCACTCACACGGCCAGTCCATACTTTGTTGACATAACCTTCAGATAATCTTTCCGATGACTTGGAGTTTTTATGGTCACGGCTTCTCCATGATGAGTTATCTTTTGATTGAAAGCATTTTTACCCGATGCTAAAGTAAGGGAGTTCTGTGTACCCAGTGCGAGAGCAGAGGAGTTGATATCTTCGAGCAACTGCATGGTTAGTGCAAGGTCGGAAATGATTGCCATGAGCTAAGTCGTCCGTTTTATAAGCAGACCTAGCTCCAATCACATGCGTTTCCCTTTTCCCGTTTTCCCTGTCTTTGTTATGTGACAAAGAGTTATCGCACGTGAACTTTTGACTGCGTGGGAGGAAACCTTCCCTCTTACAAAGTCGTTCTAGTCCTCACAAAGACTTGAATGACACGCCCCATTTCTCGAACAAAGACGCATTCATTTATCTAAGAAAGAGCCTGATAGTAATGCACAAAGCGCAATGACTCATGTTGCTCTATACACCATTACAAAATACTCAGTGAAAAGAAATCTTTATTGCATCTACACAATGTGTTGACCATCAAACAAAGTCGTGGATGTAAAGACACTCAGTAGAATCATGATATGTTTAACAACGTATGCATTTCCTTCCATCGTCTCTACTATTCTCTCCATAATTTTCTCCATATGACGACCATAAAATTGATCATTAAGAGTAACCCATTCTGTGCAATAAGATCCAAAACGAAGTGGTTTTTGCAAATTTTTCAACTCTATATAAGCAACGAGTCTACGCTTTACATCTTGAGGTTGTAAACTCTCCATCAATCTTTTGAAGAGAGGAAGGCTTCCAGTTACCACTTCTTTCATATCATTCATCTTCATTTTAAATGTAAGTTTCCAATCTTGTAAAAATCCATCGAATCCTTGTTGATCAAGTGTCAAATGACACATGTGGTCACTTAGTGTACGATGTGCCATCATAAACGTTGTGAATATAGATTTCACATTGCTTCAATGACTTCCACTATGAATAAAACAGAAATAACAATCATGTTCCACTGTAAGTTTATTAAACACCAGACAAAATTCACAAGTACAGAATACACTTCATAAAATGATCATCATTCATTCACAAGGAGTAAAAACATGTTTTACATATACCCATGCAGTTGACAATAATATAGATACAGTTCATAAACGTCATAGAGACTACAATGCCAGCGTGAAGAGAAATTTGCAATGTAGGTGGCTTTATTTCTAGTATTACAATGGGATGGTGGTCTGTAAGGGTTATGTCTCTCACCGAAACATATAGCCATGTCAAAAATCATTTCATCTCTAAACTTCTTTTGATCACAATGCATGTGATAGTCTTGTCTTACACGATCTACCCAACATGGTAAATATAAATTATCAATGTGCAACTGAAGTGTTGCCGCTTCTCGTTCAGAATCATTTCCTAATATTTTAACAATATGAAAACCTGACAGCCACCGTTTGAAATCACTTATCAAATACGTTTCATTTACAAATCCAATATGAATCAAAATAGAAGGATCAAGTCCATGCACATGACGTCGTCACCATTCGTCTTTGTGTGGAGGACAGTAGGCAAATGTATGATATACACCAACAACAGTTTGATCACTTGCTCTCATTGCAATAGAACTCAATTCCTACATGGATGTTCCCTCACTGTCTATGAAGATGACAACCTACAATATCAAAAAGACTTCATTACAAGATAATACATTGAGCAGGAAATTTACAAGAATGGCTGTCCTTTACATAACAAAAAATACATACAACATGATTACAATGTTTTATTTGAACATAACGCGCAAGACCGCGTTTTCCACATTCACTACATACTAACTGATTACGATACTGAAGATTTATCTTTGATGGCAGTACCATCTTTCTTTGATGTGCGATGACGCTTAGGTTTGGTGACATATTCTTGACACTCTTTGACACAAGAATCAATGACTTTCTCAATGTGATCAAGACCTGTTAACTCACATTGATGAGGTCCCACATAAACAGCAGGCACCTCAATATGAAATGAATAAAAGCCTGCACCTAGCGATGACAATTCTGTTTCAACTGACTGTTCAACTGTCACTCCTGAAGTGACTTTACAATACTTGCTTTGCAAAATATAGCAGCGAGTGCCGCGATACAAAGGTTTATAATAATGAGTTTTCTTTTCTGGCCAAAACTGTAATAGTTCAGTAGGAATAAGAGCCTTTTGCCTCACAGCGTCTTCTAAAATGTCAAGCTGATGAGGCAACCAATTACCAATAGGGATACTCAGGTTTTGACCGCAACGATTTACTTGCGTATCCAATTTTGGTAAGTATGCCGCCGGCGTTTGAAGATAGAGTCGAACACCGTTGTAGCGCACTTGTTGTTTGTAGGTAGGATAGCCGTGAATTACCTTTTCAATTTTCGGATTCCACAGCTCGAGATGTTGAGGATTCAGTGATGCTGCAGTTGGAGTAGGATTCATGGCCATGGCAGTCTGTAACGAAAGAATACAACTAAGTACATTCATGATCATCAGAGAAAAGAAAATTGTTAGCTTAGCAGTGACATATGAGGTGGCCCTTAAGAGGACCTTTTGGGGCGTTCCCATGATTTAAAGCTTATCACCGAAGTCTAAATCTTCGTTATCGTCCAGTAACTTAAATGTCTTGTGCTTAGGACCCGAATTAAGTTTCAATTCCATAAAAAGGTAAAGCTTCTAGGTGGTGGAGGTGGCGGTGGTGGTGATGGTTCAACAAAATAAGCTTGTACAATCATCGGCCACACAATTTCCTGCGTCTCTCTTCTGAAATGCTGTCTGAAACAAAATCATGACACTCACTTGTAAATTTCCAAACAGGATTGAATCAGAAAAAATTGAGAGTGGAGAAACGCTTAAGCGAGTTACACACGCTTTCCAAGTCAAGAGAATGAAATGAAGAGAAAATTGGGAGACGTCTGTTTTTATAGTCTCCTGCGAATCCACATTTGACACTATGAGAGTCAATCAGAGACCTCCGTTTCTCCCCTGACTTCGTTGCGGCAGGGAAAAGGAGGCACGCAGACGAATGACTCATGATTGCTATTCCCAAATCTTGTCGTCAATTCTAGTTTAGCACATTGAGTTGAATATGAATGTGTTTTATGCGACATAAGAGCAAGTTGGATCCATGCTCATGAAATGAATCTAGTCGAGATGCAATTTTCGCCATGTGACGCTGATAGAAATCTTTGGGATCATGCATCGTCTATGCAGAATAGGATGCAAAATGAAACATTACACGCTCACCTGCACGTTCATCAGTCACTTTCTCAAATTCAATCTCTGCAACTAATCGTCCTTTCACATCTTTATTTATCAAACTGTCCATGGGCTGTTGGAAAACGATGTAACCTTTAGCGATAGCAAATTCCAAGTCTGCCTTTTCATGATGAAATGAGATGAAGTAGTCCCTAATCACACCACGAAGACTTTGTCGATGAAAACGTAGTGAACAAAATTCATTCGTAAACTCTACTACTGCTTCTGTCATCTTTCTTCCTTTCACTTTGGAGACATAGCATGAATGACATTCAGGTGTAGAATGGCATTCTGATTCCAAATCTGGTCTCTGTTTTCCCGTCCAAGGATTGGTTCACCCGCTAGAGCGATTTTCATACAAATTCTAACTCTGTCGGTTTTTCGCCAATGTCCAAAATTTTCAATGACGACTTACACCTAAACGAAGGCCGATAGGAACAAGCCGTATTTTCTACTGATTTGCCTAATTCTTAGCTTTCAAATGAGCCACTGCACGACTTTCTACGATCCCTACAGCCAAAGTTGGAAGTCTGACAGGGGGGACGTCCTCAAAACTTTTTCGACTCCGATGTCGCTGGAAACATCCTTCCTAACCCAACCTTGGCCACAACGTCCGAATTTGCACTCCTTTTTCCCATCCGAGGACTCCTTCATGCCGAAAAACGACTTTTCTCATCCCAAAACATCCAACACCTGATTTTTCTAACTCTGACGTTTTCCTGCCATTTTCCTCCCTCCACCCAGGAAAACAGGACCAAACCGAGCTTTCCACTGCATTTTCTCACTCTTAGCTTTCTCACTCTCACTCTTGCACGACTTTTACGATCTCTAACACCAAAGTTGGAAGTTTAACAGGAGGGGGGAAGACCTCCTCAAAACTTTTTCTCTCCGATGTCGCTGGAAACATCCTTCCTAACCCAACATTTCACGCAGATTCCAAATCTAAACTCCATTTTTTCATCCGAACCCTCCTTCATGACGATTTCCAACTTTTCTCATCCCAAACATCACCAACACCCA
>CAJQUW010015428.1:0-92109 GCA_907163375.1 Prostheceraeus crozeri
AGTTCTCAATTTTCGTAAACTCCATGTCGGATAGTTGATAATAGATACTGAATAGTAAGACTTCAATCACTGAAAAGGAAAGATGAGAATCGTTTCATTTGCCTAGTCAACGTTTATCATGGGAACAATCATTGAAGTGACATCTAATGAGTTACATTTCACTCTACTCCATATCATAAAGACTAACCTTTGTCGAATGGCTAAAGTACTCTGACCTGGCGAGAGAAAGCATCACATTGAGTATGAGGTCGAACGCCCAACATGAGCAACGGTTCAGAGGTTTCGGTCTAACAAACGACGAACAACCCGT
This sequence comes from Prostheceraeus crozeri, assembly GCA_907163375.1. Taxonomy (NCBI): domain Eukaryota; kingdom Metazoa; phylum Platyhelminthes; order Polycladida; family Euryleptidae; genus Prostheceraeus; species Prostheceraeus crozeri. The sequence continues at coordinate 311 of CAJQUW010015428.1, forward strand.
GCAACACAATCCCTCTACGGCAGTACCCGCCGTCCCGAAGGAACGCTCGAGCAAAGGAGGTATTCATCTTGTGAAGGAAGTCCAAAAAACTAGTTGATCTTGCTAGATTTCTCGATTTTTATTGCGAGGCCTTTCAGCCAGCACAGCCGGCTATCGTCAGGCGAATGACATAAACACATTAGATGATTAACATCACTCATACTGCAATGGTCAGACACAAATTACACAATAGAAATACGAACGAGCAGAGAATAAAATTACATGACTTCAAAAGAAAGGCCTGGTGGACTCGACATCTGTCCTCATCCAATAAAACTAAGCATCATATCAGTGATTTTTGGTTTCCCTAGCATTTTCTTCCTTTTCTTTACTGTTACTTTCCAGTATTTGTAGATAGTATCTTCGTGCCTTATTTTTCTTTTGAAGTCGTGTAATTTTATTCTCTGCTCGTTCGTATTTCTATTGTGTAATTTGTGTCTGACCATTGCAGTATGAGTGATGTTAATCATCTAATGTGTTTATGTCATTCGCCCGACGATAGCCGGCTGTGCTGGCTGAAAGGCCTCGCAATAAAAATCGAGAAATCTAGTAAGATCAACTAGTTTTTTGGGCTTCCTTCACAAGATGAATAGAAACCCAGGCCCACTTTTTCCTGAGAAAAAGGAGGTATTACAGCGATGATATGTTTTATGAGCAGAAGATGTGATAGCAAGAGACTATTCAACTTGATAGCAAGTCAAAACAACCTGATAGCAGGAGCTCACCGACACTCACCTTGTGAAAGATAAATGTGACAAGCAAAGTTGGTGCACTGCCTTTTATAAGATTTTCCTAAGCAGTGAATGGATCAGACCTCTCGTCCAGTCACAGACGAGCTAGAGTTCCCGATGTGCGCACGCACATTTGAAACGCGTTATTGAAATCGTCCTAGGCAAAACGATGTTTAGCAATACACTCAACCATGGCGTCCAAAGTCAATACATTGAAACATGATGATTGCACGATTCGTTTTCATCAAGAGTACTTCGGAGGCTTAATACAAGATTACATCCTTGAGTTTCAAAGGGAGGAGACAGAATTGGAAGCATGTTTAGACTACACACGAAAAATATTTACGGAGTTGATATCTTACTTCAAAGACAGTCTCATCAGGGCTCACTTAATTGCACATGTCAATTACACTCATTTTCCAGAAGGTGAAGTAGCGGAAAGTGTTGACTCTCAATTTCGTTCCTACGGACAAGAATATGTTACTGATGCTTCTGAGTTTTATACACGACATCTGCGGAAGATTATTTCTCGGATAGACAACTTTCATGGTTACGGCAATCATTTGCTTCTGAATAAAATAAACAATATTGTCATTGCTATCAATAAAGTGGGTTTCAATGATGTTAAATCAAAGACCAAATAAAGTATTTTTCATGACACTTGTGTTGTGCTAAACTTTCTAGCGCTGTGGTGAACACTGTTTTCATATAACATTCTAAACTCGCAGTCTCACTGCAGTAGAAAACTGCTTTTAGTAAACCTGATGAAGCGAATCTAACAGTCATGAAGTTTGAATTTTCTAATAAGGGAACATTTGGCAACTGTCTCCAATAAAACTTTCTAACACTGTGAAAGTAAGTTACAAGACAATCTACACTGTGCAGTAAAACCTTCTAAAACTTTCTAGTGCTGTGATGAGTTCGGACAGTCATACAACGTCAATGATGAAACTTTATTTTCACAAACGTGCGTTGCGGTAATATTATTTGACTACACTAACTTTGCAAACCATGATACACTTTCTGACGACTCTCACGAAAAAACGTCATGATCAAACTTTACTTTTACAAACATGCGTCGTAGTAAAATTATTTGACTACACTAGCGCTTACATTTCATAACACTTGTGTTTCATAAAACGCCATGATCAAATTTTCTAACTATACATCAACCTGTGTTGCAATAAAACTTTTGCAAACCATGATACACTTTCTGACCTTTACTTTTACAAACATGTGTCGTAGTAAAACTAGTTGACTACACTAACGCTAACATTTATGGCATTTGTGTTTCATAAAACACCATGATCAAACTTTTCTAACTATACATCAACCTGCGTTGCAATAAAACGTTTCTACGGCATGATAAAGTTTCTGACGACACTAACAAGAGCTTGTTCACTAGCGAAGAGAGAAGTCTGTGATGTGTTGCGTGTGGCGCATGAATGTCCTCCCGTTTCATCCCTTCATCATTTCGTCTCCGTGATAGAGACAGTTCTTAAACGAACTGATGGTTCATTCTCGCATGGTTGGTCAACTGTCGGGAGACAAGTGCGATGGAGATTTTATGAGGTAACCTGTGGTAGATAGCTAAATGTCGCCCTGGCGGTCAGAGTACAACGTTGAGACGAAAGTCAACCACTTGCAAACATGACGCAGAGAGGTTTCACCAGGATTACCATTGCCCACGTCCCGTGCAGTACTCATCGCTACGGAACGCTCACCCACAGGAAGTATCACACCGAAAATCTCGGTGACTTGCACCGTCCATGACTTGATTGCCAGACATGAAAACCGGTGGAGTTATTTACAAGAGGTTGCTAAGTCGTTGCTTTGATCAGCTTGATAGCAAGCCGTAGAGAGCTTGATTCACCAGCGTTTTGCAATGGAGATGTTTAGAGGCCACCCATGACAAGATAGCTAAGACTCAACCGATTGGCGTTCAAAGTGCTACGTTGAGAACTGTGTCAAATGCCCAACGTGAGACATGAGTTGTCCCAGCGGTTTCGGTCTAAACTATGACACACTCCCTTGCCACACTTATCACTACGGCATCGTCCGCCGTCCCGAAGGAACACCCTGTCAGTGGAATATTACAGCAAAACTCTCCGTGTCTTGCTCGCTTTCAGTGAAAAGCCGCTTATACCATGAGAAGACTGGCTCAGACATGAAAACCTGTAGAGTTGGTATGAGGTTGACAGACTTTGAGCAGCTTGATAGCAAGCCGTAGAGAGCTTGATTCACCAGCGTTTTGCAATGGAGATGTTTAGAGGCCCCCCATGACAAGATAGCTAAGACTCAACCGATTGGCGCTCAAAGTGCTACGTTGAGAACTGTGTCAAATGCCCAACATGAGACATGAGTTGCTCCAGCGGTTTCGGTCTTAACTATGACATACTCCCTTGCCACACTTATCACTACGGCATCGTCCGCCGTCCCGAAGGAACACCCTGTCAGTGGAATATTACAGCAAAACTCTCCGTGTCTTGCTCGCTTTCAGTGAAAAGCTGTTTGTAACATGAGAAGACTGGCTCAGACATCATTAAAAATCCTTTCATTGACTTCAGCAGGGTCGAAAACCCCAGAAAACCTCCAAAACTAGTGCATTTAAATTTTTCAACTTTTTAGCACTACTTATGAAATTTTATAAGTAGTCCATCACTTAGGGCAGGTCAATAGCAACCGAACCTTTTTGAATCAAGTCAAACGGACTTGTAGAAGCAAAGTTACAAGCCTTTAAAGTTTTGGAGTTTTTTGTGGCCTGGAGACGAAGGCCATCTCCTGGCGAACCTCTAAGTCTGACGCCTTACCTGACTTCAGCAATGAAATTTTCTAAATCGGTTTCTTATAGAAACCCGGTTTTTCAGATTTCCAATGCTATCATCGGAGCTCAGAGAGACGACCTACCTTTGACAATCGCTCTCCTCTAAATGAAAAGTCTCTGTCGGTTCCCGCTTATATAGTGTGTGGCGATCAGCTGATGACGTAATACCCATCATTCAAACACTAAAAGCCCGTCTATCTCCAGTTCCAGTGCTCCGATTGAGCTGGAAATTCACCATTTCCACACAGAATTTGACGCTGAATCCGAATCTGCCCTCCATTTTCCCATCCAATGTTTCGTTTTGGCTCTACAGCCTGCAGCCATCGCAAAAATTCTAACTGTCGTTTTTCGGAAAAATGATGAAAAATTTGTTCTCTCCGATGGCTTTCAAATTTACCATGCCGAAGCAGAATTTGACGCTGATTCCAAATCTGGTCTCTGATTTCCCGTCCGAGGCTTGCTTCACCCGCTACAGCGATTTTCATAAACATTCTAGCTCTGTCGTTTTTTCGTCAATGTCCCAAATTTTCAATAACGTCTCACCTCTAAACGAAAGCAGATACGAACAAGCCATGTTTTCCACTGCATTTTTCTCACTCTTAGCTTTCAAATGAGCTATTGCACGACTTTCTACGATGTCTACAACTAAACTTGGAAGATCGTTGCCGAGGGGGGGTCAGAACTTTTTCTCTATGATTGAGTTGGGAAGAAGTTCCTAGACCCAACATTGACCAAAACGTCCGAATTTGCACTCCGTTTTCCCATCCGAGACCTCCTTCTGCCCGAAAAATGACTTTTCTCATCCCAAAACCACCAAAACCTGACTTTTTCAACTCTGACGTTCTCCTGCCATTTTCCTCCCTAAACCCAAGAAAATTAGTCCAAACTGAGCTTTCCACTGCATTTTTCTCATTCTCAGCTTTCAAATGAGCTATTGCACGACTTTCTACGATCTCTACCACCAAAGTTGGAAGATCGCTGCCGAGGGGGGGGGTCAGAACTTTTTCTCTCCGATTGAGTTGGGAAGAAGTTCCTAGAACCAAAATTGACCAAAACGTCCGAATTTGCACTCCATTTTCCCATCCGAGACCTCCTTCTGTCGAAAAATGGACTTTCTCATCCCAAAACATCCAAACCCTGACTTTTTCAATTCTGACGTTTTCCTGCCATTTTCTCCTAAACCCAAGAAAATTAGTCCAAACTGAGCTTTCCACTGCATTTTTCTCATTCTCAGCTTTCAAATGAGCTATTGCACGACTTTCTACGATCTCTACAACCAAAGTTGGAAGATCGCTGCCGAGGGGGGGGGGGTCAGAACTTTTTCTCTCCGATTGAGTTGGGAAGAAGTTCCTAGACCCAAAATTGACCAAAACGTCCGAATTTGCACTCCATTTTCCCATCCGAGGCCTCCTTCCTGTCGAAAAATGGACTTTCTCATCCCAAAACATCCAAACCCTGACTTTTTCATTCAACTCTGACGTTTTCCTGCCATTTTCCTCCCTAAACCCAAGAAAATTAGTCCAAACTGAGCTTTCCACTGCATTTTTCTCATTCCAGCTTTCAAATGAGCTATTGCAACGACTTTCTACGATGTCTACAACCAAAGTTGGAAGATCGTTGCCGAGGGGGGTCAGAACTTTTTCTCTCCGATTCAGCTGGGAAGAACCCGTTCATAGACCCAAAATTGACCAAAACGTCCGAATTTGCACTCCGTTTTCCCATCCGAGACCTCCTTCTGCCCGAAAAACGACTTTTCTCATCCCAAAACCTCCAAAACCTGACTTTTTCAACTCTGACGTTCTCCTGCCATTTTCCTCCCTAAACCCAAGAAAATTAGTCCAAACTGAGCTTTCCACTGCATTTTTTTCATTCTCAGCTTTCAAATGAGCTATTGCACGACTTTCTACGATCTCTACCACCAAAGTTGGAAGATCGTTGCCGAGGGGGGGGTCAGAACTTTTTCTCTCCGATTGAGTTGGGAAGATGTTCCTGGACCCAACATTGACCAAAACGTCCGAATTTGCACTCCGTTTTCCTATCCGAGATCTCCTTCTGCCCAAAAAACAACTTTTCTCATCCCAAAACCTCCAAAACCTGACTTTTCCAACACTGACGTTTTCCTGCCATTTTCCTCCCTAAACCCAAGAAAATTAGTCCAAACTGAGCTTTCCACTGCATTTTTCTCATTCTCAGCTTTCAAATGAGCTATTGCACGACTTTCTACGATGTCTACAACCAAAGTTGGAAGATCGTTGCCGAGGGGGGGTCAGAACTTTTTCTCTCCGATTCAGCTGGGAAGAAGTTCCTAGACCCAACATTGACCAAAACGTCCGAATTTGCACTCCGTTTTCCCATCCGAGACCTCCTTCTGCCCGAAAAACGACTTTTCTCATCCCAAAACCTCCAAAACCTGACTTTTCCAACTCTGACGTTTTCCTGCCATTTTCCTCCCTAAACCCAAGAAAATTAGTCCAAACTGAGCTTTCCACTGCATTTTCTCACTCTTAGCTTTCAAATGAGCTATTGCACGACTTTCTACGATCTCTCACACCAAAGTTGGAAGATCGCTGCCGAGGGGGGGTCAGAACTTTTTCTCTCCGATTGAGTTGGGAAGAAGTTCCTAGACCCAAAATTGACCAAAACGTCCGAATTTGCACTCCATTTTCCCATCCGAGGCCTCCTTCCTGTCGAAAAATGGACTTTCTTATCCCAAAACATCCAAACCCTGACTTTTTCAACTCTGACGTTTTCCTGCCATTTTCCTCCCTAAACCCAAGAAAATTAGTCCAAACTGAGCTTTCCACTGCATTTTTCTCACTCTCAGCTTTCAAATGAGCTATTGCACGACTTTCTACGATGTCTACAACCAAAGTTGGAAGATCGTTGCGAGGGGGGGGTCAGAACGTTTTCTCTCCGATTGAGTTGAGAAGAAGTTCCTGGACCCAACATTGACCAAAACGTCCGAATTTGCACTCCGTTTTCCCATCCGAGACCTCCTTCTGCCCGAAAAACGACTTTTCTCATCCCAAAACCTCCAAAACCTGACTTTTTCAACTCTGACGTTTTCCTGCCATTTGCCATTTTCCTCCCTAAACCCAAGAAAATTAGTCCAAACTGAGCTTTCCACTGCATTTTTCTCATTCTCAGCTTTCAAATGAGCTATTGCACGACTTTCTACGATCTCTACCACCAAAGTTGGAAGATCGCTGCCGAGGGGGGGGGGGGTCAGAACTTTTTCTCTCCGATTGAGTTGGGAAGAAGTTCCTAGACCCAAAATTGACCAAAACGTCCGAATTTGCACTCCATTTTCCCATCCGAGGCCTCCTTCCTGTCGAAAAATGGACTTTCTCATCCCAAAACATCCAAACCCTGACTTTTTCAACTCTGACGTTTTCCTGCCATTTTCCTCCCTAAACCAAGAAAATTAGTCCAAACTGAGCTTTCCACTGCATTTTTCTCACTCTCAGCTTTCAAATGAGCTATTGCACGACTTTCTACGATGTCTACAACCAAAGTTGGAAGATCGTTGCCGAGGGGGGGGTCAGAACGTTTTCTCTCCGATTGAGTTGAGAAGAAGTTCCTGGACCCAACATTGACCAAAAAACGTCCGAATTTGCACTCCGTTTTCCCATCCGAGACTCCTTCTGCCCGAAAAACGACTTTTCTCATCCCAAAACCTCCAAAACCTGACTTTTCCAACTCTGACGTTTTCCTGCCATTTTCCTCCCTAAACCCAAGAAAATTAGTCCAAACTGAGCTTTCCACTGCATTTTTCTCATTCTCAGCTTTCAAATGAGCTATTGCACGACTTTCTACGATCTCTACCACCAAAGTTGGAAGATCGCTGCCGAGGGGGGGGGGTCAGAACTTTTTCTCTCCGATTGAGTTGGGAAGAAGTTCCTAGAACCAAAATTGACCAAAACGTCCGAATTTGCGCTCCGTTTTCCCATCCGAGACCTCCTTCTGCCCGAAAAACGACTTTTCTCATCCCAAAACCTCCAAAACCTGACTTTTTCAACTCTGACGTTTTCCTGCCATTTTCCTCCCTAAACCCAAGAAAATTAGTCCAAACTGAGCTTTCCACTGCATTTTTCTCATTTTCAGCTTTCAAATGAGCTATTGCACGACTTTCTACGATCTCTACCACCAAAGTTGGAAGATCGCTGCCGAGGGGGGGGTCAGAACTTTTTCTCTCCGATTGAGTTGGGAAGAAGTTCCTAGACCCAAAATTGACCAAAACGTCCGAATTTGCACTCCATTTTCCCATCCGAGGCCTCCTTCCTGTCGAAAAATGGACTTTCTCATCCCAAAACCTCCAAAACCTGACTTTTCAACTCTGACGTTTTCCTGCCATTTTCCTCCCTAAACCCAAGAAAATTAGTCCAAACTGAGCTTTCCACTGCATTTTTCTCATTCTCAGCTTTCAAATGAGCTATTGCACGACTTTCTACGATCTCTACCACCAAAGTTGGAAGATCGCTGCCGAGGGGGGGGGTCAGAACTTTTTCTCTCCGATTGAGTTGGGAAGAAGTTCCTAGAACCAAAATTGACCAAAACGTCCGAATTTGCGCTCCGTTTTCCCATCCGAGACCTCCTTCTGCCCGAAAAACGACTTTTCTCATCCCAAAACCTCCAAAACCTGACTTTTTCAATTCTGACGTTTTCCTGCCATTTTCCTCCCTAAACCCAAGAAAATTAGTCCAAACTGAGCTTTCCACTGCATTTTTCTCATTTTCAGCTTTCAAATGAGCTATTGCACGACTTTCTACGATCTCTACCACCAAAGTTGGAAGATCGCTGCCGAGGGGGGGGGTCAGAACTTTTTCTCTCCGATTGAGTTGGGAAGAAGTTCCTAGACCCAAAATTGACCAAAACGTCCGAATTTGCACTCCATTTTCCCATCCGAGGCCTCCTTCCTGTCGAAAAATGGACTTTCTCATCCCAAAACATCCAAACCCTGACTTTTCCAACTCTGACGTTTTCCTGCCATTTTCCTCCCTAAACCCAAGAAAATTAGTCCAAACTGAGCTTTCCACTGCATTTTTCTCACTCTCAGCTTTCAAATGAGCTATTGCACGACTTTCTACGATGTCTACAACCAAAGTTGGAAGATCGTTGCCGAGGGGGGGGGTCAGAACGTTTTCTCTCCGATTGAGTTGAGAAGAAGTTCCTGGACCCAACATTGACCAAAACGTCCGAATTTGCACTCCGTTTTCCCATCCGAGACCTCCTTCTGCCCGAAAAACGACTTTTCTCATCCCAAAACCTCCAAAACCTGACTTTTTCAACTCTGACGTTTTCCTGCCATTTTCCTCCCTAAACCCAAGAAAATTAGTCCAAACTGAGCTTTCCACTGCATTTTTCTCATTCTCAGCTTTCAAATGAGCTATTGCACGACTTTCTACGATCTCTACAACCAAAGTTGGAAGATCGCTGCCGAGGGGGGGGGTCAGAACTTTTTCTCTCCGATTGAGTTGGGAAGAAGTTCCTAGACCCAAAATTGACCAAAACGTCCGAATTTGCACTCCATTTTCCCATCCGAGACCTCCTTCCTGTCGAAAAATGGACTTTCTCATCCCAAAACATCCAAACCCTGACTTTTTCAATTCTGACGTTTTCCTGCCATTTTCCTCCCTAAACCCAAGAAAATTAGTCCAAACTGAGCTTTCCACTGCATTTTTCTCATTCTCAGCTTTCAAATGAGCTATTGCACGACTTTCTACGATCTCTACAACCAAAGTTGGAAGATCGCTGCCGAGGGGGAGGGGGTCAGAACTTTTTCTCTCCGATTGAGTTGGGAAGAAGTTCCTAGACCCAAAATTGACCAAAACGTCCGAATTTGCACTCCATTTTCCCATCCGAGGCCTCCTTCCTGTCGAAAAATGGACTTTCTCATCCCAAAACATCCAAACCCTGACTTTTCCAACTCTGACGTTTTCCTGCCATTTTCCTCCCTAAACCCAAGAAAATTAGTCCAAACTGAGCTTTCCACTGCATTTTTCTCATTCTCAGCTTTCAAATGAGCTATTGCACGACTTTCTACGATGTCTACAACCAAAGTTGGAAGATCGTTGCCGAGGGGGGGTCAGAACTTTTTCTCTCCGATTCAGCTGGGAAGAAGTTCCTAGACCCAAAATTGACCAAAACGTCCGAATTTGCACTCCGTTTTCCCATCCGAGACCTCCTTCTGCCCGAAAAACGACTTTTCTCATCCCAAAACCTCCAAAACCTGACTTTTTCAACTCTGACGTTCTCCTGCCATTTTCCTCCCTAAACCCAAGAAAATTAGTCCAAACTGAGCTTTCCACTGCATTTTTTTCATTCTCAGCTTTCAAATGAGCTATTGCACGACTTTCTGCGATCTCTACCACCAAAGTTGGAAGATCGTTGCCGAGGGGGGGGTCAGAACTTTTTCTCTCCGATTGAGTTGAGAAGAAGTTCCTGGACCCAACATTGACCAAAACGTCCGAATTTGCACTCCGTTTTCCCATCCGAGACCTCCTTCTGCCCGAAAAACGACTTTTCTCATCCCAAAACCTGACTTTTCCAACTCTGACGTATTCCTGCCATTTTCCTCCCTAAACCCAAGAAAATTAGTCCAAACTGAGCTTTCCACTGCATTTTTCTCATTCTCAGCTTTCAAATGAGCTATTGCACGACTTTCTACGATGTCTACAACCAAAGTAGGAAGTTTGGCAGGAGGGGGGGACGTCCTCAAAACTTTTTCTCTCCAGTGTCTATGGAAACATCCTTCCTAACCCAAAATTTACCAAAAATTCCGAATCTGGCCTCCGTTTTACTATCCGAGGCCTCCTTCCTGGCGAATTCCAGCCTTTCTCATCCCAAAACCACCAAAACCCGCCTTTTTCCAACTCTACCGTTTTCAGAGATTCTACCCCTTGCTGCTACTCCCTGCCTTCCTCCCCCACCCAACATTTCACGTAGATTCCAAATCTGAACTCCACTTTCACATCCGAACCCTCCTTCCTGACGATTTCTCAACTTTTCTCATCCCAAAACCACCAACATCCCTCCTTTCCACACTCTATCCCTCCCACATTCCTATCACCTTCCTTCCCTTGCTGGAAAACTCCTTCCTTCCAGAGGGGGGAGGGAACAGTTTCTTCCTCTCGGACCCATTCCTCCCAGCACATCCTTGGCCATCTCCCTTACCTTCCTTCCAGAGGGGGGGCTGAGTCAGCTTGATGACTCAGCATTTCACATTCTGCGCTTGATTTTGCAATGGGGTTACTACTACAAACAATGTTCGGTAACAGCCAACGGAATTTAACACAGCCAGTGACGAATTATATTGTTGAATGGAAATCACTGCAGGAAGCAGATAAATCCCATTTATGGATAAACGACGCGACGACACTATAATCCACGGCAGAATCAAGACAACGAGTGCTTGAAGATGGAAAAAGCACAAAAAGTCATGAAAAACTAAATGGATAACCGGAGATAATGCACAGGCAGAAACACAGATCAGAGCGACCAGACGGACATCAGCGCACTACCAACTTAACCAATTATTTAAATGTAATTTTGATGTAATATTTATTTAAAATAAATGTTCGTTATTCATACTTTGTGTGACACTTTAAGATACAAAGATATATTGCTCAATGAATACGATGTCGAATGGTTTACAGCATGCATGAACCCTTGCTACTTGACGATTGATGACAAGACATACCTATGCTTGGATTTATTTATCCTAATGCTCATTTTTCACAATTATCTGAAATACAAATTGATCACGGAAAAGTAGGATCATTATGCATTCTCTTCAACAATTGCAGAATAGCAATCAAGAATTCTAGAGCATCTGCACTAGTGAGTGATGAAATAACCTTTGCTAGATTATTTTCATTTAATTCAATAACAGTGCATTCTCCTATTTTTTAAATTTCATTAATTTAATTTAATAATTATGATTTTAATAAACTTCATTTCATTTAAGCAAGCTTTCCACTTCCATGCAAGAATATAGCATAATTTCGTAATTGATTCGCTGATTACGCATGCACTCAAGCGGGAAATTTACTGAAATTTCTCTGTGAGAAAGCATTTCCTTTGTTGTAAACTTCACATTAATTCAGCAAAGACCAATTTTGAATGCATCTTCATTTAACTGGCACTACTGATGTTTGATCATATTTTCTCTCTTTCATATAATTCTGGCAATTTAATAAACAGCGTAGGAAGTACAATTTCATCGCGCTTTGATGGCTGTCTGTTAATAACTTTCAAAATTCTAAAACAACCTGCTTTCATATGCTGATTTCGATTTCGATTTCGAAAATCGCGAAAAAACCCAATCAAAACATATGCATGTATTCGCAAGTGAATTATATTGTTAACCGTGCAATTCACATAGTGCTGGCATCGGCTAACTGAACCGAATCCGATCGACTTTTTGAAAGCTTCGACAGATTCGTTAAATAAACATTTCAATTAAAGTGCTTACGATAAATGATTAATGGAATTAGTGCAAGTGCATGATGATCAGGGTTAGTAGAAGTTTAAAATATAAGGAATTTGAAAATGATTTTCAAATTCCCCGTATTTCAAATTTCTACTAACCCTAGTCTTTTGTACCTGAAGATGATCACTGGATGGTAATCGAAAAATTGTGTACATCTTAACTATAAGTAATAATTAACATTTCGAAAATACCTGGCTCTTTCCAACTCAAAAATATTATATCATGACTAGCCAGGGCATCTTCCAAGTAATAACAGCAACTGAGCTTTATCAGTTATCACGTTGCAGAAAGTAACCCACAGTCTTCGATAACCTCCAAATCTTTCAAAATGAACAGAACATTCGTGCTGTTTACTCTCTTTAAGTTTTGAAACATTACTCCTGATGAAATCGATTCAATTACTTTCAATTACTGATGTTCAGACGTGTACTCAGATGTTGAGAATGTGGCAGAATATCTAGCAAATAAATTTGAAATGCAATGTTTTCCCTCTGACGGAGGTGATGAAAGCATTCCTGCGCTTTGTGCAAAGATGACATGAATTCACGTACGTTGATAAATCTTGATGGATTGTTGCGACTTTTGCAGATAAGCAATTAAAATCCCAACTCTTTCAGTCTTGAAATTCAGGCTTCAAACTTGGGAAAACTGTTTTGAAACCTCTTGGATGATGATTTTCATTTGAAATGCAATTTTGGCAGAGATGCCTGCACAAGCGGTCACTGCTTGCTAGGGCTCCTACCGGATCACCGGCTCATTCGGCTCATGAGCCGATGACTGTTATCGGATCGGCCCATATTCACGACTTTTTTAATCTGATCGGAACCGGCTCATGCCCCATGAGCCGAGCCGATGAGCCGGTAAATGATCCGATAACTTTAAAGAAAATTTTCCTCTCGTGAACCAGTAATCTGTGATTAGTTTAATGTATGGAGCTACATAGAATATGGAGTCAAATGGATTCAAGTGTTATTTCTAAGTTAAGATATGTCTCTTCTATGAATACCTTACATACAGCTGACTGTTTCTTAATTTCTTGTTTCGACTTCTGTTTTTATGTGATGTTTTATATGTTCGTGTGATATTAATGAGAGCAGTGCAAGTTCGTTGTTGATTATTGTTTAATTGAGGGATACACTTTCGATGACTGTTCACTAAACCATGGACAACTAGAGGGAGCACGGTGGTCCTAAAATAGCCGATTAACAAAAAATTACAACAGACATAAACGATACACCATTCGAAAGCTTATCGATAGTGAAAACTCATGAGGGCAAAATAAAAAAATCTGTCGATATCTTTTTGAGTAGTATCACAAAACGTATTTTTTGTATTTCTATAGCAATAAATCATCGTTTTAGCTGATTCTACAACTGAAATTCTGATCGAAATAGGGATCAATGAAGCAATATAGGCCGTTTTATTTTTATTATAGAAAAACAGAGCTATTAAAACACTTCAACCATTCTTATGTAGCACTACATTTTATAAGTAGTGCGTTTAGGACATATAATTATTTTTATCAAAAAAAGAATAATTTTTATCATATCTATAGTTTCGTTCCAGTCTACAATCATTATTAACTATGCAAAACTATCTATACGATATAATAACTATGCAATTTACTAACTACACAAAATTGGTTTATTATCACTATCTCAGAAAATGACATCATTCATGGGTTGATTTTTTATAGGCCATATTCCCTTTTCCCTTATTTTTCCGTTTCATTCATATTTTATTTTTCAAAACAATCGAATTGATTAAAAACTAAACGCTATATTATAACAAGAAATTTACCAAAACGAAAGCTTTAGCATAACATACATGCAATATTGTAAACTTATAAATGAGATGAGTTGTATTCTTGTACAGTTCGGAGTAGACGATCATTGAATCTTTCATGCGATTGTGGTACTTTATATCTTTGCCAGTGCTTATTGAAATCAGAATGAACTGATTCAAAGGCCTGTTCCGACCAAGTCCCAAGTCCTGATTGCTTCAAATCACAAAACTCACTGACATGAAAAAAAATCGAGTGAATTTTAGGAGTCGGTCGCGGACGAAGAACTTCAAATTTTCACGGAAGGTAGAGATCCTGTCTTTGTAGGCATCACGAAGACACTGGCCGAAACAGCCGACGACAACGTCATTAAATGACCGGAAAGCTTCCACGAAGTCCTTGTGTTCATCCGGAACAATTCGTTCAAGTTTATCGATGTGGGATAGCAGCTTTCGGCACCCATTTCCGGCGAATGTTCCACCATGCATGGCCTCCTTTTCGATATTTAGACTTGATGGCCACTCAATCACCTCAGGCCATTTCTTCTCCAAGTTCGAATAGAGAAAGTTAACTGTTACAAGCATGAGGTGCAGTTCTGGAGGTGGCAATATATCCAAAGCGCGTGTTATCTGAATACTTGAATATCGGCGCGTGCACACAATTTCCATAATCTTTCGCCTTGGCAGATCCTCTCTCCGATTCGACGAATTGCCAGTACTGGGCACGAAGAGACCCCAAAGTACGATTGCCTTCACAAAACAAATTATCCTTTCGTGAATCACACCAAGTACAGGGATGAAAGCATGAGTGGGACATAAGTCCAACAACAATATTTGCCAACTTGAGATCCATACAGAATGTGTAAGGAGGTAAAATCTCGGGCGTCGTGAATTTCAGTGAATTGCACAATATGAGGACATTTCGGTAAGATTCCTGTGCCTCAGGAACAATTGCTAGTATGAACAACTTGTTTACGCTTGTGTCCTTGAGACTTTTTGGTGCAACACCTTCGGAGAGTTTACTTCTGGTCGGCGTCATGAAATCACGGTGATCGGAGGACGATGATGACAAACGGACAGTCAAACAAATCTTAAGAAATCCACCACCGGAATCGATCCCAATGATCGATTCAAAATTATTCTCCGGAAACTTTCGATGCGACGCGATGTGATCTGTCAGTGTGCTCACATCACAACAATGAATAACCGGAACACCGGATGCACTTATCACTGTATCATTCAGAACGTCAGATCTGCCATAATAGTAGGTCAGGCGAACAAATCACCTCAACGGGAGAAAATGCAAGTTTTGCAGATTAATGCCTCTAACTTTTGAACCACTGACCCTATTGACTTCATATTTGAAATATTGATGATTCAGGGCGTGGGCATCATTTCTTCTATTCATGTCACCAGAGGCGTCGCGACCGGGGGGGTGTGGGGGACCGTAACACCCCCCCAATATGAAATTAATAAAAAGATTCAGGTAAAATGAGAAATTTCAGGCAAACCGCTGGTTTGCCGGCGATTCAGCTCCAATATTCACTGACTTTGTTCTTAGCCACAAAAACACGTCTTGTCACAAAAACACATCGTAATGTCGGGAAATTCTCACCCTTTCTAGACACCAGAAAGTATATGGTTAGTTGCCGTTGATGATATTGATTTGTCACGCGAAAGCGGTCAAACATAGCGCGCTGAAAACGACCTGCACCGGGGATGACTGTATATGCGAGCAGGAGGAACAGTCGCCTCTCATTTTCTTGAAAATTGGAACATAAGGCGATGTGAGTTAGCTCTGCTAAATTTAAAATATCTAAGTGGAATTGAAATGTAATTCCAGTACCTTACCTATAATGTGGCCAGTGAATATTGGCACTGAATCACCTAACGCTGAAACGCCTGCAACTCATTCTGCCTAGCTGGGTAGTGTATATTTAACCGTTGATTGATATACGTGTAAGCTCTGGCTATTGCGTTGTCCCTTGAGGAGATGACGTCATCGTTACGGTGGATTTCATCAAACCTTCCTCATACCGAGTCATTCACACGCGCACCGCGGAAAGCGCACGGTATGAATAAGGCACACCGTCTTCTCTGTGCGTAGAAGTTTATTGTCAACAGCGTGTTAACTTTCTCGATGCAAACACCGTCGAAAATTTCCTTAACAGTCGATACTACGGGATCCAATTGCGCACAAATTAACTTACAGGTTTTCCCGGACAAATTCATTTCTACGTCATCCAACTTCAAGATACAGCATGCAGCTTCAATCAACGTCAAGCTACTTCAAAGAAGCGTCACAGATTTCTATGTTAGATCAAACAAGTTCAAGATACGCCACAAAACTTCGTGATAGCGCTCGCATGTTCGTGAAAAGCAAAGCAGGTTCAATTGTTAATCAATCAATTTCAATTATCAATAAATTCTATCACTTTTTGATAATCTGACATTGATAGCGTAAAATTTGTTCATGGAAACGATTGCGATCAAAGAATGAACCAATTTCAGCCTATTATTTGCATAAATCATAGAACTATATAAGTTTGTGAAGCTATTACACTGTATCTGAATCCTGTGTGACTAGCCTACGTTGTAGCCTGACAACTGACATTATACCAATCATGAGCAGCACATACGACACATGGAGTGATGACACCACGAGTGCTTCTCGGAGTTTGTCCCGCTCTCGTGGATCGAGGCCAGGTGTACCTCGTGGGCGTTACTCGAAGATCAGCATTGATTTAAAGCAGCGACTTGTTGAAGCTCACGAAAATGGAGCTGATTGGAAGGCTGCCGCTGAAACACTCAACATAAAAGAGAGCACTGCGAGATCAATCATCCTAAGATATGAGGAAGAAGGATGCGTGGAGGATGTGAGAGGAGGAAGAAGGGAGAGAAGCATAAAAGTGACAGACGCCGTTATTGATCGCTGTGTGCGAATGATTGAAGAGAAGCCGGACCTGACCTTGAAGGCAATGAAGGAGGCGCTGGCAGCAGGAGATGCACCCATACTGATCTCAGAGTCCTCCATTGCCAGAGCACTAGATGGCCGTTTGATATCCACCAAAAAGTTACAGGTATGTAGTAAAAAATATCACGCAAAATATCATTCAATGCACATTACATCAACATTTTCTCTCTTCTTTATTACAGGACTGCCCAAGTGCACGAAATTCCGATCGTGTGAAGCTGCTAAGAAAGGAGTTCGCTAGGTGGTACATGGAGGAATCCGATCGAACCCTTGTGTACGTGGACGAGACCTGTTTCAACCTCTTCACAAGGAGAACAAGGGGCAGATCTCAAGTGGGTCGACCAGCTGTCCGACAGCTTCAATTCACACGTGGTCGGAATCTCAATCTGTGTTTGGCAGTTGCTGCGGATGTTGGCATCGTCTATTACGAAATTCGTCGAGGCACCAACACAAAACAAGATTTCCGTAACTACATGGATAATTTGGATCGAGTGCTGGAATCACAAGCGGTGGAGAATTGTTTCGTGATCATGGACAACGCCCCCATCCACATCGACGCTTCCTCTTTTGTAGCAACCGTGCGGAAAATACCACCATACTCTATGTTTCTCAATCCAATTGAAAACTGCTTTTCCACCATTAAGTTGCGGTTGAGAGAGAAGCTGCGCGAGGCAGCAACAGTGCGAAGGATTGCAGATGTTCCAACTCACACCTCTGTTTCAGAGCACCGCATTTCTGTTCTACAAGGCATTGTGGAAGAAATCCTACAAGACCAAACAATTTCTGGTGTGAAGGTAGCACGCATGCAGAATCACATTATTACTTACTTGGACAGGTGCCTAAATTGTCGCGACATTGTTGTTTGATTATGAAAATAGTGCTCCTTTTCTGACTCTGTGTTCTGAATGCGAATTTCATGGGTTTTCATTGTACGAATTTAGTGGGTTTTCATTGATATCTTATATTTCTATACATAAATCTAAACACCTTACCCTTTGAAATTGGAAATGAAAGGGGCTTCCGTTCCTAAATCATAAATATTATTTCTGCACATGAATCTGCATACCTTATTTTTGAAATTGGATGCACTATCTTGAACTTGAATACTTTAACACGAACCTGCTTTCATTAAAATTGAAGCTTAAGTGACGTATAATTGAAATAGGTTCAACTATCTATGGTCTTTGAAATTGCTTGACGTATCTTGAACTTCTATGCATTATGAGTGAACTAGCTCAGGAAAACCTGTAACGTCATCGGCATTTCATTGGCCACTTAAATAACCACCAATTAAATTATTTTTCATTTATAGGCGTCATTTCCGACCGATTAGATGATTAGGTAGGTACCTAGTGTTGGATTTGAGCATGATAGCAGTAGGGGGAAGCTTTCGAACGGAAGTTTTTTGGGTCAACGCTGCAACCAAAGCCGGAAAAAGGGTGATCAAAAGAAAGAGGACATTGATTCATATAGCACCACTATCATCCTCGCACTAAGAACACCCGCGAATTATTTTGAAAACAGTTGAACCATAAATGGAAAAAGTAGGAGATAGGCCCATTTGATCCTTGAAAGGGACTCTCCAATGCATGCATTTGGTGCCACCCGCATTTGGTTAAATAATGCTTCAAATAAGGTGCGTGGATACCCTTGTGCATCAGAAATTCATAGTAGGTCTCGCATGTGAAGATCCACACAAACATTCCGCAGATGATCATTCTGTAATTTATTGTAATTAGACCTATAATGAATTCACAAAATTCGGGCTTCTGTCAATATTCACAGAGTGAAAGTTAAACAATGTTCCCAAACTTGATTTTATTGATTGTGAAGAGTTCTATTACATTAATATGAATAAAATACTGTGTGTGTTGTCATCAAGACCCTGAAAGAATCAAGATAGCATTCTGGATTCCACTCTTTTTGTGATGGTTTCGCTACCTTCTAATTATTTCATTCAGCACTTTCTGCTTCTCGAATTTATTTGTTGTCTTTATGAACAAAGAAGGTCAATTTTTGATGATAAGACAATTAAGCTTATGAAGAATCGTGAGGAAACTAGGCCTGCGCCTGTCAATGTTGCTCATATTCACTAAAATAATGAACTGATGCTCAATCAATCTGGTTGAGGCAATGTAAAGCCTATCTACTGGAAATATTCTTCCCCCTCAGGGAAGGAAGGTGCATCTCCAGTGCCGGGGATGAGATGAGGCAGTGCAGGGGAACTTCCCCACTTTCCCTCCCCTCAAATCCAACACTGCAGGTACCTCTTCTGTAGGATATAAACATGAAACATGTTGGAATGTGTGTGAGTATGCGTGTGTGCAATAATCAGGCAAATTTTGGCTCTTAGTTGTAAATCAGGTAAAATTTAGCAAACACCCCCCCCCCCAATGATGTTTCCTTAGCGACGCCTCTGCATGTCACCTTCAGATTCTCAAAACGAAAAAAGTTAGTCAGCGTGCGAACATTGGTAAGATGATAAAATTGACAAAATTTCTTGATTTTGATCGCCTTTCTAATTTTCACACGCTGACTAACTTTTTTCGTAGTGAGAATCTGAAGGTGACATGGATAGAAGAAATGATGCCCACGCCGTGACGCCCTGAATCATCAATATTTTAAATCTGAAGTCAATTGGGTTAGCGGTTCAAAAGTTAGAGGCATTTAATGTGCGAAACTTGCATTTTCTCCCGTCGAGGTAATGCGTTCGCATGACCTACTATGTCAGCAGATTGACGCTCTGTATGATTCGGTGAACACTCCTTCCTCGTCCATGACTAAACCTTCCCACATTGACTGATTGACGTCACTCACCAGATTTCTAAGTAACCAACCGATACTTCACTCATGGCCTGCTAATGCTGCATATTCTTATTATTCTCTTGAAAATGACGCGTCTCAAATATCCAATCACTCACCTTTAACTGCCGAATGATGAATCCGCATTCGAAATCGCACAACGTTTTCAACCTTAGGGAACTATCGTGACGTGACCTGTGCCATTATCTTACGCCGATTCTTTGGATGAAACACTGCGGATCTTGAATCCTTATAATCACTCTTAATAGATTACATGTATATTTAGTAGATAGATCAAATATAGTGCGTTCATAGCATAATCAATTTTTACATGTAATAGCTATGGCAAAAATATCCTTATCCTATAAACAGAGCTGGAAAAATTCCACTGAAATTTTTTAATTCCAATTCCAGAGCAGAAATTTCAATTCCAATTCCAGTCGAAACAGTTCAATTCAATTCCAATTCCAATTCCATGATGAGATTCAATTCCGATAATTGCATGACGCGTATATGTTAATGTATCTAAAGTTTCCTCGCTTCAATCTAACCCATGTGCCCGTATCCTATACCCGTTATTCCTGTGTGCCGTTCCCTGCGTCGTTCCTATGTGCATTCTCATGTTCATAGTTCATATTTTTTTGTGTACATGTACATGTATATATGTAGCCGGTCAGCCTACGCCATTTTCGTTTCGTAAACGAGATATTCAAAATCTTGTGAAAAAGAAAAGAAAATTAACGGTCAGCAAAGAATCAAACGCTGAGAGAGAGAGAGAGCATAGAAATTAACAGTACCATAGAAAGTCCTAGAATGGAAATTGCATGAAAATTATGGCGCACGCCGGGGGAACGTAGTTGTGGCAAAACGCAAATTGTGCGAGCTAGTTTCCATGTTTTCTCATTTGTATTTATATTTATCAAGCCAAATTGTGATCTGGATTGCTGCCCCCTGTCCAAAGATCATGCACAAAAGCAATAATGAATGTACAAAATACTGCGGCGACAGGATGACAAAGAAAGAAATCCTTTAAAACGCTCTGTACGTTCATCATTTTGAAATATCGCTCCTATAATCTATCAAGAGTATTATCAGTCACATATGCAACTTGCAATGTCGATTTACAGAACATATATTACTCCAGCTTGAAATCAGAGGTCAAGAAATCTCAGAGTATTCATTTTACTTGAAAGGGCTCCCCTGTTCACTATATTTGAACAATTTTCAAAATCTTTACATGCTTTCGAATATCAGCTTCCAAAATATCATCACACTATATCACATGTGTAATTTAATGATTAATTGAAAAGTTCCAGAGACTACTTACTTATCTGAGAAATTATTGTCGGTGAAGAAGCTTTCAATGTGTTTATTCGACAAAAGCGCTAGGTTTCTTAACCGTATGAAGGAGAAATCATCCTATAATTAGAATTTTTTTCTATTGAATTTTTTCTTCAGATATTCTTACAACCAGTGCACCGCCCACTTTCAATTATGACTTTGTGGACCAATTTTTAATTCGAATTTTGAAAAATAGTTGTTAATGACTGCTGCAAATCGGCACAATATACCAACCCAGGGAATAGTCGGCCATAGCACATGAAACAATGCCACCATCTCACTTAATATTATCTTCATAAAAATCCTGCATTAATTTGCTGCCAACAACTTCCACAACCAACTTGGCAAATAATTTGACTATGATACAATGTTTTAGATCGAATCTGATCTACAAACGATAGATTTTTCCATGTGCCATCATTGTAAATAGGCAAGATGTCAAACTTCCATTCTAGTGTACTATTATCTACTTCTATGAGAGAGAGAGAGAGATGCGAATAAATCTATTAATAAACTGACAGAAGAAAGAAATTCAATGTGCGAATAACGTGATTGTTGATGAAAGAAAAAACGACGATAAAAATGATATCATGAAATCTGATTAATGGTCCATGTTAAAAAAGGAGATTAAAAATTCCGTGATAAGAACGAAATGTCGGGTCGAAAGCTAGCGAGCAGAGATTAAAGGAAACTTTCAATTTTCAAAAGAAAGTGGATTTATCGTCAAGTGTCAAAAATTTGCATAAATTAGAGACGATGAGAAATTGAAACAACAACAACTACCAACAACAACACATACGACATCTTCAGTAGCTGTTAGAAGAACTCCATGCTCTCGCGGTGTAACTTGACTACAGAAGTAACAACTACAACTGCCTACCAGCGAACAACAACACAGTAGCGTATGCGGCAACACGTACATCAACGAGCGCGATTGAAGATTGACGGTATAAGTGACACTGATATTCATGAGATTTATGATATTATTTTGATATAAGTGAGTCCGATCGAATTGAAGTGAATTCAACATCAAGAAGTGAACTGCAAGTTTAAAGTTTTTCTTTTATCGTTGAGTATCGTATTTGTATAATTATAGTCTTGAAAATTAATATTGTCAATTGTTGTGATTGGAAGTTGAATAATATTTCATGTCATTGCCATTTTAATTGAATCATTAATTATAAGAATAATTTGTTGACACTGTCTATATTGTGATTTGAACTGACAGGCTGCCCTTTAATGCAGGGTTAATTTTCCTCTTTCCAAACCGATTTTTTTCGTGTGTACAACAATTAAGTTAATCTCCAATTTTTGTGCTTATCCAATCAATAACTAAATTCAACAATCGTTTTAATTTGATTAATTATTTTACATGATAAATAACTAAATAACAGATTGAACAAAGATGATTATCTTTTCATTGTTTGCTTAATTGCTGAATTAACATTGTCCGGGGGCTGTAGGCCCATCAAAGTCACAATTAGCACCCTTTATTCAACAATAGAATAAAACTAGCTCTGTCGATCTCTCTCTCTCTCTCTTATCTCTGCGTGCAGTTAACACAACGGCCGAATACTGTGATTTCAATTTTTGTACAAATAGATTTATCACAGGTCTATCGAAAAAGTGGAATTGAGGTTTTATCAAGGTCAATTCCAATTCCAATTCCAGTAGATTTAAATATCGTCAATTCCAATTCCAATTCCGACGAAAAATGGAATTAATTCCGGGTCGGAATTAATTCCAATTCCGACTTCTCCAACTCTGCCTATTAAGTTAGTTGTATAAGAATATATAGGTAATTTACCGAAAAAAGAATCATGCAAAAAGTTTACCTAAAAAAGAATCATTAGCTCACCACTAGAGAAATATTTCAATTTCAATTTAACTGACATTAGTAGATTGCCAATGTCTCTAAGAATCATCACATAAAAAATCTCAGCATTTGCAGTCTTATTGTGTGAGTAAGACTCACTTAAGTAAAATGCATCGAATTTTCACTCAAAAACGTATGTGTATTGTTCTACAAAGTTTTCTCTCCTGAAGCAAGAACTTAGCGCAAGGACCTAAATTTTTGTATGTGAATTACAAATGTACTCTAGTATGCATGTATGATGGCGGTCAGTGGTTAATGATCATTTCCAAGCATAGCCAAAAATGATCCAAGCATAGCCAAAAACCCAAGCATAGCCAAAACTTTTCTGCCATCAATCAGATTTCCCAAGCGAGCCAAACTTACGCTATCCAAGCATAGAACTTATTAGAAATCAAGTTTCAGAGCTCTACGACACAAAACGCCAGAGATAGACGGCGTTAAACGCCTAGGCATGGCCAAAAATGATCCAAGCGTAGCCATAATTTTTCTGATATCAATCAGATTTCCCAAGCGAGCCAAACGTACGCTATCCAAGCATAGAGCTAATTAGAAATCAAGTTTCAGAGCTCTACGACACAAAACGCCAGAGATAGCCTATTCTTCATTATCATTGATTAAGTTAATAAACCACTTATTCGTGTATTTAACATATGCTTATGTAGGCCTATTTAATTACACGTAGATAATCACTTCATACTGGTAGACAGTATTTACGATAAATTTGATTAAACGATTTCGAAAATGACTTTGAAGTATTGTTATTGTTGCGTTATTTGCCCCCACCAAATACTGGATTTTTGGCCATGCCTAGGCGTTAACGCCGTCTATCTCCGGCGTTTTGTGTCGTAGAGCTCTAAAACTTGATTTCTAATTAGTTCTATGCTTGGATAGCTTAAGTTTGGCTCGCTTGGGAAATCTGATTGATGGCAGAAAAGTTTTGGCTACGCTTGGGTTTTTGGCTATGCTTGGATCATTTTTGGCTATGCTTGGAAATGATCATTAACCCGGTTAGTGGATTTTCTGCCGGTTAGATTTTCTACAAATTATTATAGATAATTTTGATTGTATTTCAGCTTATAGTTGGCCAGCCTCAACATTGAGGTGAATGGCCCCCTGACAGGAGCCCCAAATCTATGCTCAAATTTTCAAAATCAAGATGATTGTTTTTCAGCAAAGGGTGTATTATATCACTGAACCCTTGGACGTTGTAAGCTATATCAAGTAAAGGTAAATACTGGTTATTATCAAAAGCAAGTAACGCAAATATCTTAAAATTAAAAATTTCTTTTGTATTTTTCGATGTAGACTAGTTCTTGCGCAGCTTTTTTCGACATGACAAAGCAGGAATTCAATGGAGTACCAATTTGGGAGTGATTCCGAACAAACATCATTATCAATATATTTATCAATAGGTCCTACTTCACATTCACCCTCGAAACAGTGCCGATCGTCATTAATTGTCATCAGTGTTATTCAGTATCGTTTTTTCGATAGCTTCGACGTTTCGATCTCCAAGATGTTGTGCGGTCATGGCTAATAATTGGCATTATAGCAGGTATGAACAAAGCTTCTTCAATGCGCTGTGCAAGTTTACAGTGTTTGCATGTAATTGAAAGACTGTCACCGGTACTACTCGTATATTGTAATCAAATTCTCGTAAGTATTCCATAGCGATTTTTTGTAAGGATATTTAGCAAACAACCTCAAATGCGACTTTTCGGCTCCTTTGGAGCCCCTCCACAAGAAATCAATTGATTTAACTTACAGTACTTGTACCTACATGAATTGAAATATGAGCTGCTGAAATTGCTTTTTCTCATCTCGATAATCATGTCCAATTGAAATCAAGGAAATCTAAAATTCATGACGAATCGTTCATCCAATAATGATTGGTCGATATCACCGATTTCCACATGTTGACACATTTAAGTATATATTGTAGGGAAATTGTCGAAAACCGCCTGCATTGCTCCTGCCTGAATCTGACTCAGATATATCGTACACATACTGTAGATTTTGAAATGACGACTAAATTCAATGAATAATTATGAATACTGCATGTTATTGGAACTATATGAATACATCAATTTTGATTTGCAGGTACACATCGATCTACTCGTACTATGGCAAGTGCTATTGATCTCGATGAAGATTTTGAATTCCAAATAGATGATGAAATTGTAGAATCAAGCAAGAAAAAAAGAAAAGTCAATGCTGAATGGGATAAGCATTTTGAGAGATATTTTAGGGAGGACAAGGTACATTGGAAGTGCAAGTACTGTTCATATGTATAATGACAAAGGACATGGACCAATGGAAGAAAACGGGCTGCAGTTCAGGAATCCTTATCGTCATGTAAGGCTGGTGCACAAGAAAAGGATATCCACAGAAGTAACAGTAGGTCCTCTTGATGTGTTTAGACTCTCAAACCTCTCAAAATCCCCTAGCAGCAGTGGATCAGTGAAATCGACGACATCGCAAGGCGACGTAGATTCGCTCCAGGAGTCTCACGTCGTTGTGACGGAAGGTATTATTCGACAGGCTATGGAAGATCTTTTCATCACGTGTACTTTGCCCTTTACTCTTGCTGAGGAAAGTGAATTCAGAAACTTTACATATCTATGCCTCACAGCAAAGGACAGTAACTGTTTCAAAATACATAAGGGCGACGCTTTACGCAATGGTAATCTCGAGAGTGGATGATATGAAATCAGCACTCAAAAGCCGCCTTGCTGACGAATCGCTTGACATATTCACTTGGCTTTGGACAGCTGGACATCTCCGAATTTTCATTCATTTATGGCGCTCACTTGTCATTTTGCGGATAGTGAATGTACGCAAAAGGAAGAACTTCTAGATTTCTTCGATCTTTATAGTCACACGGGATCATCGGTTGCAGTCCAAGTATATAAATGTATCGAACAATACGACTTAGTCGATAAGATAGGATGTATTACGATGGATAACGCTTACAATAACGACACAATAATTCGAGAGCTCTCCAGATTACTGAAGCGAGACGAATGGTTGTCTTCACAGCGCCGGCCTCGTTGTTTTGCGCATTTCATAAATCTAGCCTGCCAATCTTTCCTCAAACATTTCGGCGCATACGGAAAAGGAGCACCAGCTCAGGATAAAGAACAAGCACTCTCGGATCAAAGCTTTGATAATCGATCAAGAAGAAGAAAACATGATTGAAACTGATTCTGATAATTAGAAGAAACATCTTCTGCTCCGAATACGTTACATAATTAAGAAAATTCGAAGCAGTCCTGATCAAAGGAAAAATTTCTTGATTCAGTGTAGGCTATCTGGCTGTCCAGACCTTATGGTAATACTGGACGTAAAAACACGGTAGAATTCAACGTTCACTATGCTAAACCGCCTACTTCAAGTTCGCAGTGGATTCGATAATTGGATTAAGCTTAATCCGTGTGTGGATGGCAAACGACTTGGACGACTCAGTCTAAATGAGCAGGATTGGAAGGTTGTTGAAGCAATGAATTCCCTACTGCAGCCATTTCATGAATCAACAGAAAATATCTCGGGCTCTAAATATCCTACTTTAAACGAGGTCATGCCCATCTACGTGACTTTATTCAAGTTTTTGGAGAATAAGATTGATGAAGAGAGTGATGTGAACCTGAAAGAAGCCCTTTCTGAAGCTCGAAGATGTCTCGCGAAATATTACAATCGTACAGACGACTCTCAATACTACATTTGTGCAGTATTGTTGGATCCGAGATTGAAAAAGGAGTTCTTCACTGAAACAGGATTTCAGGAATTGTATCCAAGTGTTTTGGAATCGCCCATAAAGTACCTGGAAGAACGGTGTAGAAAGGTAGCAACATCAATCGAAACTCACGGCGAAGGGGTAGATGAATCCTCAAACAACACCAAGACGACATCGGGAATATTCAACTTCAATCGGGAATCTACAAGCGGATACAAAGAGGAACTATCGTCCTACTTATCCCTTCCACGCGAAGAAGAAGCCGTTGATCCATTGAAGTGGTGGTCCCTTCACCAAATACAGTTTAAAAACATTTCGAAAATTGCTAGGGATATTTTGTCTGCTCCGATTTCAGCTGTTAGTGTTGAGCGAGTGTTCAATATGGGCAGGGATGTCATTGGTTAAGGCGGCACTCTCTGAAACCGAATACCATTTCGTCATTGATGTTCGCAAAGCGATTTTTGAAGCAATACTCACCCTTATCATAGTCGTTTTTTTGACATACCTACGTTTAGCCTATCAATAAGAGGTTATCAGTTACATGTAAGTTATGACGTTTCTATGGAAATATAGTAGACAAATTGTGTCAGTATATCGCTTTATTTTAGCAATTCGACTTAAGTCTACTGTATTAACTAAATCTTTTAGGCAATACTGATTATGCAAGAAGACAAATTTAAGATTTTCGTACTTTATCATTTATTGTGCCATTAAGTTTAATTAGACTACGGAACACCTTTTCTGACAACTTGTACTTTCTATTCTCTATTGACACCAATCGCTTCATGATTATGATAACAAATTCAGGGTGAATAAAAATTTGAAGTGAAGAATAAAATTAGCGGTTATTCATTTATGTTGTTCCACCTTCGTTGGTAAAAATACTTTGATATCGCGTTGGTATGATTTAAATTTGAAATTTGACAAGATATGAAGTATAACCCAATTTACACATCATACCATTTAGTAAAAACGGAAATAGTATAAACTATTTTGTTTACGGATAATTTCTACTTACCCTACAGGTAATTTCTGAACGTTGATTATAGCTCTCGAGCTTTTGTATCTTAACATTTTCGATCCATTTTAGATGAATTATCTGTAATTCGCTATTCAACTTGAACTTGTTTTGTATTGTTTCATTTTCGTTTAGTTTTGTTTTTCATTCTATTTTGTTCGTGTGTTTCAACTAAAATATATATGATTTCCATGAAAACTCGTGTAATTCTGTGACTTTTAGATAACGGTTTCACACTATCAGATTAGGCCTATTTACTGTATCTGAAATCCTACTTACTAAAGAATTAGAGCATTTCTTTAGACTGAGGACACTAATTAGGCCTCCTGCGCATGTTGGCTAAATTACTTAATTGTGCATATTTCTCAGAAACTTTCGGTCGTCAAAGAGAATGTGGGGATAAAATAGAAAAAATTTAAAACGGTTTTCACTCGTTTGCTGCATTTTTGACGTATTAAATTGAATGTAGGCTTAGTACGTGTTCATTTTGAACCTACGCCCACACACAAAGCTACAAAAACTTTCAAATATTCACTTTAAATGAAGCATTCATTTTTCATTAATAGTTGAACCCTATTTCTAGCAAGTTCACTAACATTTTGACTTTGACAGCGTACTCTGTATGGATTCTGATGATGGAAATGCGTTATGCGTACCGTTTAGTGACTGATATATGCATATATTTGTATAGATACATTCTATCTAAAACGGATTACTCATTTTTACTGTAGGTTCAAGATTGCAACTAAAAATCAGTCTTCTTTAATGATTGCTAGTTTTTCTGAATGACATAAAATATTACAATGAAGTATTTCTAGTTAAGTGGAAGATTGATACATAGCAAATTTTAGCTGCAAAGTATAAATATATTGAGTCAAAGCACTTAATTATG
Organism: Prostheceraeus crozeri; assembly: GCA_907163375.1. Lineage (NCBI taxonomy): Eukaryota > Metazoa > Platyhelminthes > Polycladida > Euryleptidae > Prostheceraeus > Prostheceraeus crozeri. The sequence goes on from CAJQUW010015428.1 coordinate 28,814, forward strand.
ATAATTAAACAGTCGTAGGCATTAATTTCATTACCGGCCCACACCGGCTCTCGGCTCATTTACCGGATCATGACCCTTCAGCTCTCGGATCACGCATGAAGTTATCGGATCGGCTCTCGGTTCATGCCCATGGGCCGAGCCGGTAGGAGCCCTAGCCTACTGCTTACGCATTATTGCTCTATTTATATCACAATAATGAAAGGATCTACGGCACCAGAAATGTGACTTTTCATCACCAGCATTGTAATCCGAAACGAACTTTAATTAAATGCAAATAACAATGCAGGTAGAAAAATAAATAAATAAATTGTCGAATTTGTAACTTCTATCAATCTATGGCCAATTCTTCCAATCAATCTCATTTTTCCGCTTTCGTACATGAATACATGCTGTAAATAAACATCGCTATACAAATTACCTTTATTTTTACTATTCGCTAATTGTACGCTATCTAACGTATATCTAGAAGTCCATGATATATCCCTCCTTGTACCACAGTTTATGAGGCATTCTTTCATAGGACATAAAAGAAAAATTTCTATAATTTCATAGTTTTGCTATGAAAGTGTGAGAATAATTGAAAACAGTGAAAATAACTGAAATTCTCATTTGTAAGAATAGTTCAGTTATTTTCACAGTTGATGCTATAGCATGCTCTACAGCAATATCACTGTTGGTTCGATTCATTTAATAGAAATATACCATATTCTGATATACTGATATATACCATGCGAGAGCGGTTGATGCTACTTCGATTGTGACACTTTACTACGTAGCGTTGATATCACGATAGAATGCATTTCCTTGCTCCATTTGGTTTTCATCTGTTTACTAACCACCTCATTCTCATTCTTCATCGGTCTACCAGTAGAAGCAGCCAGCATCAGGCTTTTCTGATTTGAACATCAAATTTGATAAATAATTTCCTTGTTATAATTTTTGATGGAAATAATTAGACACACTTCATATTTCGACCATCTGAGGTGACCATCGTCAGAAATCTATTTACTCTAATTCCTGTGCATTAGAGTCAAATTACAAAAACACTTGTATATATAAACGATAGTAGGCTACATAACGCATGCTAAATTAACAAATACTACGGTAATAATACTTGTTAATTTAGGATTGCATGCATTATGTAGCCTACTATCGTTTATATATTTTTGTAATTTGAATCTAATGCACAGGAATTAGAATAGATAGATTTCCCTGGATAAAATGATATTTCAATAGATGGCCACTTCAGATGGTTGAAATATTAAGTTTGTCTTATTATTTCTATCAAGAACATCAAATTGTCCAGTTAATTCAACTTAACTTGCTAATTTGTGTTACTGCTTTGGTCATCTTTAGCTAGCTTATTGTTTGACTGTTCTTTTGATAAACACATTACATTTCTTTGAACTGAATTCCATTAGTTTACCATTATTATATTTGCAGGTCATTGATTGCTTCATCCGTGTTTCCTGTAAATTCGACAACGATTCTAGTATTGTCTTCTTCATTGAAATTTCTCCTGTTCTATTCTTCTTCGTTATTCATCGCACATGCTGAAATACAAAAATTAAATTGGTGCTGGAACATCGCCCAATAACATTCCTCGACCTCTTTGATACTCTCATTGGTGTGTGGTAAAGTCTTCAATTAGGCCTAGTGTTTTGTCGTGCTTTGGCTTTGTTAGTTTGTCATTCATACGTCAATGTCACAGTTATCAAATTGAACACAGCAGAATTGAGCTAACTGCTTTCATAGCTGAATTAGGTAGGTACATTATCGAAAAGCATCAATCAGCGAATTGAATTTTTTAAGTTGGAGGACATTCATGTTTATTCACCACTCCTGTTTTTAGGAAATATGCTTCAATATCAAGGATCTAACTTTCCATCTCCTATCAACGATCCTGAGGAATCACGCGAAATTCTTTAATCAAATACCGTAAATACCCGCGTATAGGACGATACCATGTATAGGACGCTGTGGATATTTGACCCTAAAAACGATCGAAAAACTGTGTGCCTGTGTATAGGACGCATCCTAATTTTAGTCCTAAATTTCCATCAATTTTTATAGAAACGGTGACCATAAGTCAATCAGGGTGAACTCAATTCAATCGCTATGATCGTCGTGTGTGCTGATTGCTGACTCACTCATCCTGTCAGTCAGCAGATGTCTGTCTAGCCTATGTAGACAATCGTGGAAAGGATGGGATTATTGTTCGAATCGACATTGATCATCAGTATTGCGCGTAATCCAAAATCAAGTTCTGTGCGTCAGAAAACAACAGTGCACTTCTCATATTGATAAATATTGTAAGTTTGAAATTTTTATAACAAATTTTTGATTTTATGATAAATGCATAATTTTTATAATAAAAGTATCCATGGATAAGACGCACCTGGGTTTTTAGGTCAACTTCTTAAGAAACAAAAATGCGTCCTGTACGTGGGTATTTACGGTACATACTTTATTTTGTAACTTCAGGACAATTCGAATGGTTGGCTTAGAATATGTTACTATACAAGTTACCTATTGATGCGGTTTATTCACCTGATTTACGAGTACGATTTATTTGCTACTCACATGTCTTAATATTGTTGACGCACCATATACACTCCATTTAGATACTCATATATCCGCGGTGATAATCTTTAACAAAGGATGGCAACATGCATGCTATCTTCAATGAAAAGAGAAAACTGCACCGTCAGCTGTTCGACGAGTTGATTCACACCCACACACCACATGAGGAATCCGTGAACTGATTGATAGACGTAGCCCGCGGAGAAGAAATGCATTGCAATGTTCGAATTCGGGAGGCTCGCCATCATGAAGACATGATAATCCCCTTTTAGAATAGGTCAGAAATATAAATTAGATAATTACAGTGGTCGGGATGCATTGGAATGGAGTCATGCTTTATAAATAATCATGAAAACTGACTATCGTATATACATACTCGTGAAACATCGGAAAATGATGGCATTTCTACCTGAGCGCCTTATACGGACTTCTAAATATAGTACCCAATTCAGGATTCCCGTCACAGTGCGATTAATCGCTATGTTCCGAAGTCAGCTACGTTTTTCGTGTTGCCGATGTTCTGCCGAAAGTCGATTGATCGAATTATGACGTACTTGTGCCGACATTCATAAAAATGCGTGGTTATAAAATCATTTCTATTTACTCCATTGAAACATCTTTCGCAGTTCATATCATAGCACAGACAATATAATTTACGATAGAAACTTCATTTTAATTGAAACTGCTCAAGATGGCCGAAGAGTCGCACTTTGCTGTTGTCGGCCAGGACACGGTCCGACATTTACGTTTGCACAGGGTTGGACCTTGGGTTTTGAGTCAAACTTGGGTTCTGAGTCGCTCTTGGGTAAGTGATACACTAAACGGTAAGTGAAACTTGGGTTTTCTATACATAACTTGGGTCCACTGTCAATGCTGCATACGTATATATGCAAGTCGTTATAAAAATTAATAATTTGATTTGAATCTAGGGAGAACTACATGGAAAGAGCACAAAGTTGTCAGTTTTTTTAATCAAAAATCCACTAAATTCACACAATATTTCAAACAAGAATTATACTTGTGGTCATTATCTATTTCATTTTGGACTTGACAATGCCTCGCATTGAAAGTTGTGAGCTTTATATACTTTGTTACATTTGTGTATATTGAATTTTAACACATTTCATATACTCGTTCATTTATATCTTCGCACCCCTCAACTGTGTGCGATAGCTGACAGTTATCCAAAAATGAATTTATTCCAATTTCGTATTCTAAATTTGTTTAAACATGCATTTACTACGCAGCTACAATATTAAGTCTGTTTATATTTCTAAGTGATAAAATGAAAACTGTGGGTATACCCAATACAAGTTTTTGCCCAATCTTGAATGGGATCAAATAGCAAAGTTGATGTATCTATGTTATGTGCATAGAAATGAATTAAATGTCTGCAAATTATGTAATTGTGATCCTCATTTCATGAGTGTGAAGAGAATTGAATTATCTATTTATTTCCAGGTATTTTGATTTTTTGCGATTTTTGCATTTCTTCCAAATTACAATTATTGCGACAAAACAAAGCTACACCGACTACCCATTAGTATGCTACTGGAAGACGACACGTCGGGTTTTCATCAGTCGCTTGCTTGTTTTTATTTTCATTTTCTTATCCTCTAATAAAAGTCCAGGGAGCACAACAACTTGTTTTTACAATCGAATGAATAGCCGCCCCTCAAAAGCAGTTAACACGACAAAACAAACACTATCCAAACAATATACTATTTATTCAATAGGTATATCATTGTGCATCGACACTTTGACAAAACATAAATATCTCTAACTAAAAGATTATTTATAGAAATATGATACATCCCATTCTGAAAACTTTTTAACACAAAGCTTTTAGTACCTAATGAGGTCACATTTCAACGCATTGGACACAAACATATTTTACGCGATTACACGAGCGTCATGTAAACAATAGATTGAAAAATGGCGCAGTTATAAAATGACCGGACAAAACGTTAATTCAAAATTCAACTAAGTTATCTCAGTCTTTTGGTCATGAATTATTTGTACAAGGATTGAGAAACTGAAATTTGTCGATTACTAGACGCTCGGCATCAAAACGTAAATGCTGCAAACACTCGGATAACACAGATAGTTTACAAGGGTTCACTTTGTGCTGATGTTTCACTTTATTATTGAAATGAAGCCACTGAAATTGCAGTCACATTGATCACTTGGCAACTAACCGCTTTCTCAATAGTCTCATTCTCTTCATCATCATCATGCGTCTTCGTATTCTGAAATATGAAAAGAATTTTGATAATGGGAAAAATAATATAATCTACAAAGATGAGCAAAATTAAAATCATTAACTAATTTAATTGACATTCACAAATGCAACCCGCTCTAACCGTTCTAAGATCAGATAAAATCAGAGAACACAGAGATTGTTCAACCTTACAAATATGAATTAGAAAATTTAGATGTATGAAAGTTATAATATGCTACAGATGACAGGAATGTTGAGATAGGATAAACATATACACTCTAAACGCACAGTTAGCTTATTGGCGGGCCTGCATACGCAGTTCATAAAACAATTATAGAGCGATAAGTGACAAAAGAGATTGTGACAGGCTGTATAACTCTGTGAGTGATCCAAGCAATATGACAGTCGTCCTATTCGAATTTCTACTACTTTAATTTTGTCACAGTGTTGATTTACAGCTAAAATTTGGCATTGAAATTTAATGAAAATGTAAATACAGTCCGCTTCATAAAAAGTGGATCATCCTGAAATTTGACTAAATAAAACATAAGTATGATACAGAAAGCATTTTTCATGTTATTTCATGTCCCTAATATATTTAAATGTCCTTATATAATCTGATAAGCTATGATACAGTAACGGTTCTTAAGAAGCTAATATTTTGTGGCCCTACCCTTATTGTCAATGACATTACCAATTCGTCTAGGCATTGATTCGATGATATCGTTGATTTTTGACTGATCTAACTTTCTCCACTCTCTTTTTAACAGTGACGTAAGTTGTGATACGCCATCTGTAGGTAGCAGTGAACGACGAACGTTACGTTTTAGAATACTCCATATATTTTCTATGGGATTCACATCAGGAGAACGAGCTGGCCAAGATAATGTCCTAAGCCCTAATTGAGACTTGCATAAGTTGACTCTACTACTCTTGTGACACGTAGCATTATCATCCATAAATAACCAAGTTGATGGATCACCAAGTCGATCTGTCATTTGGCCAATGTTCATTCGTAAAACATTCACATAGCGTTCAGAATTCATGGTTCCTTGCTATATGTGAAGTTCAGAGCGGCCATTGGTCCAAATGCCAGCCCAAATCACGATAGCCGCACCACCTTGTACCCGGGGACGATGTAAATGTCTCGGAATTTCCTGATCAGATTTTATCCATGATCTCAATCGACCATCACTATCCTTCAGACGGACTGATGCCTCATCAGAACAGACAACCCGATCCCATTGATTTCGCCAGTGACAATGACTCATTGCCCATCTGAGACGTCTTTTTGTATGCTGATCTGATAATTCGATCTGAGAGGGCCTCTTACAGCTCTTGAAATTCGACTCAATAAGTCTTCTACGAATAGTGGACTTAGAAATAGACGAGACTAGTGCAGCCATCTCAGTTAACGAGAGACTTGGATCAACTTTAACAAATCTCAAAATTAGGCGGTCTCTACGTTTGGATGTTTTGCGTGGACGGCCAGAGCCCTCTTTACGACAGAGTCGAAAATCATCATTATGCCATCGATGCACATTTGTGTAAGGGACATTTAGTCGCTTGCTTGTAGCTCGCAAAGAAAACCCTAGTTCTAGCAAGGCTGACACTTTGCCTTTTGTGAATGCGATCTCGTTATTGTTCATTTGTGATTTGTATTGTTTTCAACCGGTAAGAGATAGATTTCTAGCTGAAAGCAATCAGGAGTGCTGCCAACACCACCGCAACGAAGTCAGGAAGCTATGGAACATGAAGTCCAGTTAATCACATGTAGCAGCTACATTATTGTTGATGAATAATGGTGCTATACTGGCTCTGATTGACCGATTTTCTTTATTTTTGTTTTGCTTGATAGCTTTTGGCTTGTACATAGAACAACATATTACATAACAAAGGAAACAAATGCAATTTTATAAGAGTGAGGTATGATTTTGTGTAACATTGCTAAATGAAGATCAAATTATCTACTACTTTTTTATCTATAACAAGAAAACAACTCAATATTCATGCTTGAAATTTCCAGCAATGATATTAGTAAGCACAACTGACATATCTTCCAAATTTCAGAGAAATTCGTTCAAGTTTGGCGGAGTTAGACAAAGTTGAAGTTAAGGCGATGTTTAAGGCTGATCCATTTTTTATGAAACAATCTGTAGATGCTGACAGGTTTGCAGCTTTACCCATTTAAATTTCTTGTTATAATCCACATTGGTTTTCCTCCCCAAATTGCCATTATATGCTAGTGCTAGAGACCATTTTGTTAAGTAAACTCACCAACACTCATGTCATCATGAAACTGGCCTAATTCATCAGCCGCACGACTAGGTCAGGAAATAGAAATACAGGTCAGCTTGTTATGCAATCCTTGCTCAACCACTCCAGATATCACAACCTACAGCTAGCTTGGGCCATTCCGAGCCGCACTGATGAGTCCTAGCAGGACGAATCGCTGTGTCTATGGCTAACCAAAGACTTTTGTGCTTAAACTTTCAAGTCTGAGGACACATTTCACTATCTATTTTACTTCGCTATTATAGCATTTCAGCATTTTACACTGTCTTGAAGCTCCTGTGCGGCTATCAAAAGATAAGCTCAAGATTCATGCAATCATGAATAATTCAAGCTGTCACCGTTTTAGTATCCTGTAGTATTATCTTGTTATTCCGGCGTTGCACGCTGCACCTGACGGAGGGCGGGTGAAATCGTCATATTAGCTAATTCAAATAGCCCTGTAGTATCACGACGAATTGGTGCCTCTGATTCGTGTACAAGTAGCTCTAGGAAGTCAAACCTTTTTGAATATTAACAGCAAATTGCAAAATGCGATGCATAGATAGTAGAATCACAAATTATACTCACCTATTGGCATTCCTCCAGTATTCCCACAGGTGCGTGTTTAATCCTGGTGCTATCTTGACCTTGAATGTATGGGTATCTTTACCCCTCGAGTTAATCGCCTCACACTTGAAATCTCCGCTCATTGTTGATCGAATATCTCCAACTTTGATTCTGAAAAGTTACATCCGTATTAGGCGGTGCAATGAATAATGACTGAATGGCAAATATAAGATATGAAAGAGGGAAAACCATTATTCAGAAAATAATGAAAACACAATTCTCTCCCAATATGTATAATGCAATATAATGTAAAATAAAAATTGCAGAGCATTTGATCAAACTTTTGCTCGAATAGCAACCATGCTGCAAGCGTTGGTGAAAGAAGAAATTTAAGCATTGGTGTCACTGCTCCTTACTAGGACAGTGCTGACATCAAAACACAGTCAAACTTTGCTGGTGTGGTGTGATTCTTTTAGTCCGGATGACCTCCCTAGCGTCTTCCAGTGACACTCTAGGAGACCGACCACTCGACCAAAAGATCATCAGGCCAAGCACTTAATCGATATGCCATGGAGATATCACACCTGCTTCTATTCAATATATCAGACCACAACGATCTAGAAATTCGAATTACATATAAGCTGACTATCGAGTTAGTATGAAGTAACTTCCTTATTCATGCATAGTAGCCTACATCATAATCAACAACTTTTTGACGATGATGTGATGTTTCACAATGTTTTATGTATGTCACAAGGGATTGCCCATGTTTTCACATGTGCTGAACAAGTCTGCAAGATATCGCAAACATATGCCAGAGCAAAATGCAGCAAACCCTCAAGTAAGTTGAAAAAATATTTTATTCTCTCAACCCTATCTAAATCGGGTTTTTGAAGTCAATTTAAGTCCCGATGACCGATTCTACAATCCCTGCTGAAAACCTCACTTAAAATAGCAGGAAAATCCAATTGCATCACTTTTAGGCATGTGATCCAGATAATGACTGTATTCATTGACTCCACCATACTCACTTTCTTACTTTGCAAAAATAAGTTTAGATCAAAATTTCAAAATTCCTTATCAATTAAATTGATAATTTTATAATATATATATATATATATATGTATATTTTTTTTGTGAAAATGACTCAATCAAGATAAATTAAAATATATTCGTGATTGCTACTGCAGTACGTCATTAGGCAATGAGGTGATAGAAAGATTACAAAACATTATTTTGAAATTTATATGAAAATAAAGAAACTATGCTAATATAGTCCTGTGTACCTTCTGTGCTGATAAAAGAATATAAAAATGTAGCTATCCTAATTACACTAACTGTTGACGAAGGTGAGCACAGATATTATCAAGATCAGTATGGCGATTGATAGAATTATTATTGGAGTACCATGCTTCCATAAGCAGTCGTCCATGGTGATGTTGAGATGTATTCAAACTTTTGGTTTGTCCCCAGCTAACATGATGACCTGTCTCTTGAATGTGTGTTGAAATTTGTGATCTCGGATGAATTCTTCTTACTGTCAGCTTGTGCTCATGAATGCGAGTCTTAAGTTGTTTGCTTGTTTGTCCAATGTATTCTGAATTGCAAGTTTGGCATGGTATTTTATATATTGCGTTGCGTTTATCTAGTCTGATTTCTTACGTTTTGGTTTACCAATTATTGAGCGAATTGTGTTTGTTGTGTTGACGAAATTTTCGGGCCACTGTTTCTGATATTCCGTGTACGTAGAGCAATGCAAAAAATGTGTCCTTATGAGAAGAGTGTGTCTCACTACTTTGATTAACAGTTTGTTGTTTTGACTTCAGTTCTTCCCAATGTCTTGAAACAAAAGATTTCAGATAACCATTATCCTTAAAAAGTTGATATCAATGCAGGAGTTCATCGTTCTTAGATAGTTCTGTGTGCAGTGTGATATGACTTTAAAATAAGGTTCTTACTGAGTTCTTTGTGTGAGCAGTTGGGTGATTGCTATCAAATCGAAGAATGCATCCAGCGTAAGCCTTCTTTCTAAATACAGAAGAATTCAAAGATCCGTCGATTGAACGCGTGATTGAAGCGTATAGGAATGCAATGTCATTGGACTCTTCAATTTCATGTGTAAAGTTCAGATTTGGATGAAAGGAATTGAGTGTGTTAAGAATTTGTTGAACGGAATTTTTCTTAATGATTGCAAATGTGTCATCAACATATCGAATCCAAAATTTTGGTTGCAAAGTGGAAAATGCAGATGATTCAAGTTTTTGCATGACTAATTCTGTAAGAAATCCGGAAATTGGTGATCCCATAGGAGTGCCTTTGATCTGTTCAAAATATTCTTCTTTGTATGAGAAAAAATTATCCAGACAAAGAGAGAGAAGAGAAAGTATAACTTCAACTCAAGTCCAGACTCAACACTAAGACGATAGAAAAGTCACGCTTTACTTCAATTGAACAAGTGAAAGCATGAATGATGGAAAGTGGCTCTTGACTACCAGAGTAAGGTATCAAGAAAACTGAATGAGGATTGCCTATCTTCATAGAGCTCAAGAAACAATGGCGATCTGTATCCACTTACCGCATGGAAAACTATTATGTTTCCTATAACAATATTATAATAACTAAACGAAATGACGATGAGCGAAGGGTTCCACCTTGAATTGACGACCACTGAACTGATCAATCAAATGAAAATCTGATAAATTTAATGAGACAAAGGAAAATTCAAAGCAAACAAACGGAAAAGAAAACCGGTGCCTACAAAAATTCAAATACAATGAACTTCAAGCTGCTAAAAAAATAGTCATCATAGACGATGTTGGGAAATACTCAATACAAAACAAACTAAAACACGTGCGAGTATAGAAAATATACATGTACTAACTGCAGAAGATTTTATGACTTCTATGATAGAAAATGATGTTGCAAACACTCAGATCAATCCTACCATGACCATGCCATCATCATTATCAGATCATATACGTTCTACGTCCGTTATTCCGCCGTTGTCTGGGTTGGACGATTGCCTCTGATGGCAGTTCTCCACCTGGCGCGGTCCTTTGCATCTTCCTCGCAGAGACCCATTTTCTTCGTCTGCTCGAACTGCTTCCTCCCATGTGATTCGAGTTCGTCCTCTGGGGATTCACCCTGGTACTTCTGACTTCCACACCTTCTTCACCCAATCATCATCTGCTTTCCTCACTACATGACCATATCACCTCAAACGCCTTCTCTCATCGCTTCTTCCATTCCAACTAGGCTCAGTCTTCGAAGGAGGTCGTCGCTGGGGATTCTATCTCGAAGCGACACACCACAAAGCCACCTGACCATTCTTCTTTCGGCTCTCACCATCTTCATTTTGTTTTCTGTCTTCATGGCCCACGTTTCACTACCATACAGCATGCTGTTTCTTACACACACGTCGTACACTTGCCCCTTCATCCATAGCGGTGCCGCCCGTGATGTCAGGAAAGGCAACAGCTTCCAACCACAACGTAATCGTGTAAACACGGCTGCATCCGCTCCACTACCACCACTCAACATGTCACCAAGGTGACCAGCTACCTCAACTTCTTTTCCGTCACCAATCTTCGCTACTGGTGGTATGTCACCCCTGAAGCGCTTGCATACAAACCCGTGAGTAGATGCTGCTGTTATTGTTCCTCTCGCACCACTACACTTATTATGTATCTGTTATGATGTAAGAGAGAACGAACCGTCTAGCATAATCGTGAAACTGTTTATTATCGACAATTGATAACATGACAGTCAGACACCTGAAATATAATTTGATGAATATAAACAAATGAATATCATAACATCTCCCCTCATTACGGGAGCAGAAGAATCACGACGTCAATACTTTACACTTAGAACACTAAAGTTCGTGTGCTCACATAGATGTCGCCGTCGACGCTTCGATCGGCGCGTTGATAAGACGATCAGGCGGTATTCCTTTCGTGCGTCGGGTACTAATACGACGCGGTCCCTACAGTACGGGGTCGATGTCCTTCGCCTTGCTCTCGCTGATGTTAGGATCACCCTCCACGTCGTGACCCACAGGATCTTTGATGATATCCGTGCTACTATGTTGTGGTAGCCTTCTCACCTTGCTACATACAGCGATCAATGATGCGTGATCATTCCCTGTGGGGACCCTTCTAATTTGATCTTCATGAACTAGGCTAGGATTAGCTCTCTCCCCCTTTAGAACTATAGCGGTATTGCTTCCTGCCTGCATGACAAAGCGAGCATGCTCTGGCGTAATACTCGGCTTGCTCTGATACCACAATGGAGAATTGGTTTCAAAAGACATAGTTATTGGACTACGTATCTGCCTACCCATGAGATAAGAAGGGCTTTCTTTCCTATCACCGTGAGGTAGCGAACGATAGCTGAGTAACAGTTTGGAAACGTAGGCATCTAGAGACATGCGATCTGCTGAGTGCGCTTTTATTCCTCTCTTAATGGTTTGTACCATCCTCTCAGCTATTCCATCACTCTGTGGGTGATAAGGTGGAGTTTTTAACGGTCTACAGCCTATCCTCCGCAGCTATGAGCATAATACATCATCGTGAAACTCAGAGGCATTGTCAGTGACTAGGACTTTTGGGACTCCATTACGGGAGAATACAGTCCGCAAAACATGCATTACCGTCTCAGCTGATCTGTCCTTAACCCTAACAGCTTCTGGCCAACCAGAATAAGCATCAACTAAGATGAGAAACAAGCCGGCCCCTGCTACGTATCCGTGATCCATGTGTACCCTAGACCAAGGCTCTACCTCATCTGGCCACGAATGTGTGACTTTCCGATGTTTGGGCTTAACTTCAGCGCATTTCCTACAATTCTTTACATACGTTTCGACGTCCTCACAGTAACTTGGCCACCATGCCTCTAAACGCAGCCTACTCTGGGTCGCTGATACGCCTCCATGAACGTCATCATGAACAGCACTGATGAATAAGCTTCTCAGCATCGTAGGGGGTACTATCAGATCCCCTCGGCAAACCATACCTTCTTCGTTCGACAGTTCGCTTCTGACCGCTTTAAATGCTCTCTCTGCTGGAGAACAATTTGACCAACGCCCAGTTTGTATACGGTTTGCGGTGCTCCGAAGGACTGTATCTCTCTCAGTCTCGAACTGGATCTGGTCACGCTTCAAGACATCAGTGTCTATCCAGTGTATGAATGAAGGTTTAGGTGTTTGATTCTGCTCCGACTCGTCATTGTTCAAGTTCAAACGGGAGAGCGCATCCACATGAGGTATAGAATTCCCCTTGACATACTCTACATCGTATTCAAAAGCCGCGAGCTGCAACGCTCATCGAGCAATTCTTGCTGATGTCACTTTCGGTAACGCTTGATTCGGATGAAAAATATACTCTAGGGGTCTGTGGTCGCTTCTCAGTATGAATTTTGAGCCTAAGAGGAAGTGGCGAGATCTGTGCGTGGCCCACACTATTGCTAGAGCCTCCCTTTCAATGTTGGACATTTTCTGTTCACTAGGATTCAATGTCCTGGATAGATAGATGACAGGATGATCCTCCTGAGACAATATCGCCGCTATCGATTTCTCACTTGTATCAGTCGTCAGAGTGGTTTGCTTCGCGGGGTCAAATGGTCGGACAACCGGTCGCGCGGCAAGTGCATCACGTAGATCTGCGAAAGCCCGGTCTTGAGCAGTGCTCCAATTGAATGGAGTGTGTTTCTTGCGCAACTCGTTTAGAGGCATCACACGCTCAGAAAATCGGTTGATGTAACGACCATAATAGTTGATAAGACCAACATAGGAGTCCAACTCCTTATTTTGTGGCTTCTTAACACTCAATACTTTCTGAACCAAAGCGCTATCTGGGCGCACACCCGTCTCGTCAATGTTGTGTCCCAGGAAGCTAAGCTCTGTCGAACAGAAGACGCATTTCTTGTCATTATTGCTCATTCCTGCATTCCTGAGTCTACACAGAGTGTTATCAACCTTGCAACTCAATTCAGTTTCAGACTTAGCTCCTATACATATATCATCCTGATAAACGATAATGTTTTCTACAGCGCCTCCGATGGTGAACATTATGGCGGACTGAAAGATGGCGCTGGCGGTCTTAATTCCGAATGGTAGGCGATTCTAGCGCAATAGGCCAATCGGAGTATTCATAGTTGTGATTTCTTTCCCGTGCTCGTCTAGCTCTATCTGATTATAGGCTTCTGCTAAATCGATTTTGACAAAATGGCTCATCCCTGCCAGCTCAGAAAATGCTGTCTCTATATTGGGAACAGGGAACGAATCTGAACAGATCTGAGAGTTGACAGAAATTTTATAATCGACGCAAATGCCATCCGACTTACGAACGATTACCAGAGGTGATGCCCACTTGCTACCACCGGGTGGAGTTTTACTAACAATCCCTCTCTCCACCAGACTATTCAATTTTTTAGCGACTAGCGGACGAAGATGAATCGGAATGTTCCTGGCCTCGTGATGAGCTGGTCTAGCTCTACTGTTCAACCTTAGATGCGCTTTGAATCCTTTCAAACACCCGTCAGTCTCTCGACTTATCTCATTCACGTTTAGCGCAACTTGCTCAAACCTGAGTATGTCTGTTCCTAACAACCCATGTCTCTTGTCACAGTCAGCAAAAATAAGGCTGTTATGCAAAATCGGTTGTTCAACTCTACCATACCAGTGAAACAGCCCAAGACCCTGATAACACTATCATCAAATTGCTTTAACTGAACACAAGTCCGTCTGAGAGCGGGTCTATCTAAACTCACCCACATGTTTCTAGTCATGTTGCTGTCAGAACTCGCAACCATATTTCTGCTTCTAATGGGTCGCCTAATGGCAGACCGTCGTCACTTTTGCTCTGCGACGCCATTTGTTATGATGTAAGAGAGAACGAACCGTCTAGCATAATCGTGAAACTGTTTATTATCGACAATTGATAACACGACAGTCAGACACCTGAAACAAAAATTGGATGAATATAAACAAATGAATATCACAACATTATCCATCTGCCGCAGACCATGCATCTTATAGAATTTACACGGACTCCTTTGCCACACACACCACATAGATACATTCCAGACCTATCTGAGCAACGTCATCCATCTTTCGATACCATCATCTTCGTTTTATTGCTGTACACCTTCAAGCCTTTCGCCTCCAAAGATGCCCTCCACCTATCAACTTTTCCCGTGAGTTCCTCTTCGCTGCTCGCTATAACCACCAAATCGTCGGCAAAGAGAACTTCCCATAGCAAGCCTTCTCTAGCCTCAGATGAGATCGTGTTCATCACAATAGTGAATAGGAGAGGACTAAGCACAGAACCTTGGTGTACCCCTATAGTCACTTCAAAGCTGTCACTTTGTCTACATCCAAGTGTCACAGCCGTTCTCGCATCAGTGTAACGAGCCATAACAGCCTTTACCAGCCATTCATCAACTCCAGATCTTCGGAGAGACCACATCACAACTTTTCTTGGCACACGGTCGAATGCCTTCTCAGGATCCACAAAAGAGAAAACAAATCGGATTTCTTTGCCAAATGCTTCTCTTGGAGCTGCCTGATGATAAAAATAGCGTCCGTGGCTCCCTTCCCCGGCATGAAGCCAAATTGCATCGAGTCGATGTTAATCTGCGCTTTAATCCGTCTCTCTAACACTCGTTCATATACTTTCAGTGCATGTTCTGTTAGCTATATCCCTCTGTAAGACCAGCAACTGGGAGAATCGCCTTTTCCTTTGAAGATTGGTATCAGCACCCTCATCTTCTAGTCAGATGGGATACGACCTTCTTCCAAAATCTCATTACACAGGCTGACAAGCCACTTTGAACAATGGGCTCCAGATGCTGACATCATCTCCACTGTCACACCAGACGGACCTGCTGCTTTTCCAAATGATCATTCTCTCAAAGCACTTTCAAACTCCGAAATTTCTATGCGACAACGGGGTCCCTGAATGGGCACACTTTCTGTAACTTCATCCCAATCGTTCTCCATGCTCATCAACCGCTCCATGTGCTGCTTCCACACATAAAACACCTCCTCTTCCTTGACAACGATGTTTCCGTCCTCATTTCTCATACATGGTGGACCGGCGACGTCTCTACATTCCTTCGCCTTTTGTTTTGCAACTTTGAAGAATTTCTTCCTCCCCTTCTCGTTGGTCATTTGCTCTGGTAAATCTTTCGCTTTTCCTCCTGAGCGTTCCACACAATCTTCCTCTCTTTCCTTTTCGCTGTCAGGTAAGCTTCACGATCTTCGTCGGCATCAGACTTTTTCCACTCAAGCCAGAGGCAAGAGTACCCACTCGTACCTTTTCCGGGTACCAATCAATCTCCTTCCGCCTCCTTGTGGTGGCACCCGCCCCGTTCCTCGGATCGGGTCGAAATGGGGGACGCTTTCCCGAGTGGCCGTCTGTCGGCGCGCTGCCTCCTTCGGGTTTTTGCCACGTTATTTCTCCGTTGGTCGTGGAGAAATGGTTGTTTTCTTCTGTATATATATCTTTACGGCCACTTTCTTTCATCTCCTCTCGTCTACTCATTCTTCTCCTGCTCCTCATGGCAGGAATCCTTCCCAATGCTGGTCCTTCACCTCGCAACCCTCCTAGGTACCCATGCGGAGTCTGTCAGAGAAGCGTTGGCTACATCGGCCGTTCTGCTCAGTGCTCGGCATGTAAACTTTGGATTCATCTTCGCTGTTCTTCTCTTACTTCCCGTGCCTTCAACGCCCTCCCCAAGCGTCACCAATGGATCTGTCCTACCTGCTCTCCTACATACTTTCGTTTTCCTTCTCCATCCCCAGCTGTTTCTATCTTAGACCGCTCTTCCTTCCTCTCCCGCGCCCAGTCCACCGTCTCCGTCCAATCCTCGGCCCTTTTGGCCTCTTCCCTGCAACCCGCGTTGTCCTCTCTCGCCTCCCCTGTCCTCCCAGCCGCTCGTCCTCAGTCGCCGCTGGCCGGCCTCCTCCCTCCCGTCGCCCCGCGCCCCCTGCGCCATGTCTCCATCCCCTCGGTTGCCTCTCTCTTGTCCCTGCAGCCTCGTGTCGTCCTCTCCCGTCTTCACCTTCCGCCCACTCCTTCCCCGCCCGCTCCCAGCCCTGCCGCCGTGACTGCTGTTCCCTCTTCCCGCCGCTTGGAGCTCACTCATTTTCTATCTTCAAATCCTTACGACATCATTCTTATCCAGGAAACGAAATTTCTCCCATGCACTACTTTTCGTATTCCTGGATATAAGTGCTACCGCCAGGATCGGACGATTCAGCCCCGCCGCGGCAGTGGTGGAGGCGTGATGACTCTGGTCCGGGATGGTCTTGCACATTCCCCTTGGTCCAACCCCTCGCTCGTTTCGTCTAATTCTCTTTGTGGCTTCCTTGGCATTCACGTACAACTCCGCTCCAACAATATCTCTTTATTTAATGCCTACATCCCCCCCAGCTAGCTCCACCCCTACCGAGGCCCGCTCGCGCCGTCCCTTCTCTCCTTCCTCATTCCCCTCTTCCCCGTACACCTTCATCTTTGGGGATCTTAATGCACACTACCCCTCCTTGGATTCTCGGGCCATCCTAACTCTCTCGGCTCCGAAATCTACTCCTGGCTTCTCGCTTCAGATCTTGAATCTCTTAATGACCCTGATATTCACACTCTCTTGCAGCAGCCTTCCGGATGGTGTACCTCCCCAGACCTCAGTTTGGTACCTTCGTCTCTTGCTCCTAGATGTGGCTGGTCCGTCCTTTCTGACCTTGGATCTGACCAACTCCCCATCTCTATTAAGATTCCTCTCTCCCCACACTATTCTCCAACGAGCGCAAACCTTCTTACAACTTTAAAATGGCTCGCTGGGATGACTACAGGACTCATGTAACTTCTCATTGTCCCAACTCTGACTCGTACTCTTCTCTTACTCTTACTTAAGCCGCTGCTTCCTTCTCCTCTATCAACCTCGAAGCGGCAAAATCTTCAATTCCTTTCGGTCGTACCCGCCAGTCCCCGAAAGCTTGATAGTCCGCGGAACTAGATCAGCTCGCCCATGCTCGCCGCAAGGCATTCAGACGGGCCTATCGAAGTGAAGAGGATCGTCAGGCTTATGTTTCTACATCCCGTCCCGCCTCCAGACCCATTGCTAAAGCGAAAGCTGATGCTTGGCAACGTACAGCGTCCAATCTTCGCCCTTCCTCCAACCTCCGTAAGGTCTTCTCCCTCCTCCGCTCTGTAGCTGGTACTCCCAAATCCTCCAGTTCTGCTAAGGCTACAGCCACCCGCTACGCTTCTTTTCTCAAGAGCCACTTCTCTAGATCCCTTCCTTCTGATCACCGTCCTGAAAGCCGCCGCTTCCTTCGTGAGCTCCGCTCCTCTACTTGTACCTGCCATCCTTTTGCTCTGCTTTTAGCCTGTCGGAGCTCACCACAGCTATTAGTTTCCTCTCCTCGTCGACTGCAGCCGGTCCTGACCACGTCTCGTACCCTATCCTCCAAAATCTTCCTCCTTCTGCCCTTGCTTTTCTTTTGTTTATCTTCAACCTCTCTTGGTCCACCCACTCCTTACCCTCCGCCTGCAAATCATCCACCATCTACCCGGTGCACAAATCTGGCAAACCCACGGACGCTCCGTCTTCGTTTCGTCCTATCTGCCTTACATCTTGTGTCTCGAAACTCTTTGAGCGTCTGGTGCTAGCCCGTCTGTCTTTTCTCCTCGAATCTAATGATCTTCTGACCCCTCTTCAGGCCGGTTTTCGCCCAGGCCGTTCTACCACTGACCAGATAGTTCTTCTTACTCAGTCAATCTCCGATGGCTTTCACAACTCCAAGCCTTGTGCAAGGACTGTGTTAGCCACCGTTGATTTCTCTCGTGCCTTCGACTCGGTCTGGCATTCAGCTGTCTACCACAAGCTTCTGGCCTCAGGCCTGCCTCCTTGCTTTGTTCGCTGGACCCAGTCTTTCTCATCGGACCGTCGGGCGCAAGTGGCCTTTCGAAACTCTTCCAGTAACTCTTTCCGAGTTCGAGGGGGAGTCCCTCAAGGGTCAGCGCTCGGGCCAGTCCTCTTCAACCCTTTCATTAACGACGTTTCTTCCGTGATCCCTCAGTCCGCTTTTCACTTTATGCGGACGATCTTGCTATTTGGGCGTCTTCTCCTTACATTGACCTCGCTACTGCCGCCGTCCAAGAAGCTCTGTCTGAGCTCGAGGCTTGGTCTTTAAAGTAGCAGCTTCCTCTAAATCCCGCTAAATGTGAAGTCTCCTTCTTCAGCACCACCACCCGTGAATCTTCCGTTCAGCCCTCCCTGTCTCTTTGAGCCGCCCTCTCTCGTTTAACGCTTCCCCCAAGTTCCTCGGAGTAACTTTAGACCGAACACTTTCCTTCTTCCCCCATAGCTCTGCCCTGAGATCCACTCTTTTCCCTCGTTTAAGATCTCTCAGGACTGTTTCATCCGCTTCTTGGGGCCCTTCCAAAGAGTCCCTTGCTTCTATCTACAAGACCTTTCTTCTCCCCGTCCTCACTTATGCTTCCCCTGATTGGTTCCCCTTCATTTACGCTAAACAACTTCAACACCTAGAGGCTACCCACCGCTCCGCGTGCCGTGCCGTGCGATCACTGGCTGCTGTTTGACCACTCCTATTCCTCTTCTTTTGTTGGAAGCAGGACTTCCTCCCCTCTCCGTGACCCTCACCGCTCAGTCGCTCTACTCTTATGAGCGCGCTCTTCGCCTCCCAGCCTCGTTTCCCCTCTCTTCTCTAGCGAACCTTCCTGTCCCCAAGCGCGTCCGTTCCTCTTCGTGGTGCTTCTTCTGCACTTCTCATCCACTTTCTCCACCTGTTTCTTCTCCGCGTGAGCCCCTGGTCTCCTGCCCTCCCTTCCCCACGTGGTCCCCTCCTCTGTTCTCCGTGTCCCTAGCCCTGTTCTCGCCCTGCTCCCGTTCCGACCCAGTCCCTCTTCGCACCGCTTTGGTCCGAGACCACCTTTCCTCCCTCCCCGAAGCTGACTTGACCATCTGGACTGACGGCTCCGTTATTGGACGACTCGGACCAGGTGGCTCGGGTGCTTTCATAACCTGTTCTTCATGCTCTCCCAATTTCTCTCTTTCCTTTCATGCTGGAGCGCACTGTTTAAGCTTCACAGCTGAAATGGTTGCAATCCAGCATCCTCTCTCTTGGTCCGTTTCCCATCACTCCTCGTGTCTCTTTTCCTCTCTTCTTCTCTTGTCCGACTCTCTCTTGGCTCTGACCGTGCTCTCTTCACCCTCGTCGCCCCTCTTGTCCACGTCTGTCCACTCTGTCTGGTCCTCTTTGTCGTCCCTCTGCTCTTCCTCGATCTCAGTGTCATTGCAGTGGCTTCCTGGTCACTCAAACATCAATGGCAATGGCACTGCAGATGCGCTTGCCAAAAGTGGCATTTCCCTCCCCTCTGCAGCTCCTCAGTGTCTGTCTGGCATGAAGTCCTTCATTCTTCACTCCCTGTTCAACTCCTGGAGGACTTCCGTTCGTTCGTCTTTGGTTTCTTCACAAGTCCCTAGCGTAGCAACTGAGGAGCTGTCCCTCCCTCCCGCTGTCCGTTGTGAGCTCTCACGTCTTCGTTGCAACGGCCACAGCCTTCTTCTTAACTCCTATCTTCACAGGATTGGCAGGTCCACTTCTCCTGACTGCCCTGTTTGTGATGTAAACCACGATGTACTCCACTCACTCTGCTCTTGTCCCTCCCTCTCTTATACCGGGGCGGCTATCTTCGGGTCCTCGGGCTCTTTTTTTATCTCTGGCATCGCCCGTGAGGGGTTGCCCGCCTTCTCGGTCTCCGTGGCGTTCCGCCACGCCCCTATCCGCGGGATGGGGTCGGGTAAACCAGCCAGACAGCCAGCAACGCTTAAACTCCACTGCTTTTGATACTTCCTCGAACCACCACCATGTCTCTTTGTGCCTCGCTGGACCTTTCGTACGCCCACACACTTCTTCTGTTGTTTGAATCCAAATTTTGTTCATGTCGCACCATTTCTCCTCCACACCTGACGCATTTGTAATCTCAGGCTCCTTCTTGCCGACCTTTTCCATGATCAAGGCACCAATTTCTGGCTTCATTGACTGCCATACCTTGAGACTTGGCACAAACTTCTTCTTTGAAAGAGTTCTCATTCTCATTTGGATTTCTGCTACGACAAGGCGGTGCTGAGACACACGCTCCTCACTTGCAATCACCTTCACATCCTTCACGGCCTTCCTTCCTTACCATCACATAATCTATCTGACTACAAACATTCCCTGATGCATACGTAATTAGGTGGGTAGTCGACTTCTTGAAAAATTTGTTACACACTACCATTTGCGTTGCACTCCCAAACTTTCACCCTCAATGCTTCTTACACCATACCCAAAGCCTCCGTGAACACCCTCGAAACCGTCAACATTGCTTCCAACGTGTCCATTTAAATCACCTCCAAGAAAGATGGTCTCTCTCGATGGTATACCACTTACAGTTTCATGCATCAGGTCCCAAAATTTTTCTTTCTCCTCCTTGCTTCTCCCAGATTGTGGCGCATAGGATGAAATGATATTAGCGATACTATGACCCATTACCAGCTTAACCACCAGGATCCTCTCATTGACTTTCGCCACGCTTATGACTTGTTCGGCCAGCTTTTCTGTAACATGTACATCAACTCCTGACGTCCCATCCGAACATCCTTGCCAGAAGAACTTGTACCGAGAGTCTGAAGATCCCAACCATCGAGCACTGCCTCCTTTCCATCTGGTCTCTTGGACACGACATACTTCAACTTTCCTTCTTCTCAACACCTCCACCACCTCTCCTGACCACTTCGACATACTGCCTACATTCCATGTGCCAAGTCTCATGATAACAGATGCGTCTTTCCCGGAGATTCTTCGCACCCCCTTCCTACTCAAAGGTTGCCGGGTACTTGGGGCCATTTCATTTAGAATTGTCATTTCCATCATTAAGTAATTGGAGCAGAATTTTTCCAGCCGCATACCCTTGCTGACACCAACCACAGCTACAAGCTGTGGGCCTAGCCTTTCCTAATCAATAGACCGGAATACCTACAGGGCAGCAGGATTAACAACACCCAAAAAATACAAGTATCACAGTAAGTGTCGCTGTCCCAGCTATCCTCCACCTACGCCGCCGACTTGCTTGGCACTAGCACTTCGATACAGGAGTGGAGACCAGGACTACCAGCGGGACTTACTCCGGTGACATCGGGCGCAGACCTGGGGTAAGGTGCCACTCCTCCTCCTGTGATCGAGGATGCATTTTTACGTCATGCCCATGACCTACCGCCATTCACTAGTAACCTAATAACCTAGTAAGTAAATCTCAACATTTATTAAAAACTATGCCAAGATATACGAAGTGTCATTTTGATTTTGGCCTTCATTTGAATGAAGCTGCAACAAAACAGCATCACTTGCCATTAGGCCCACTGAAAACTACTTCTCTAACAGATATATTAGATGCTGAATTCACATGGAGCGAGATTGAAAAAAATTTGAAAATCTCCAAAAAAATTAAATCAAGTGGACCAGATGGTCTTGTATATAAAATGATTAAAGAAAATTTAGCAGAAACTGTAGATATTCTTCAAGAAATGTTTAATACAATATTCTTTTGTAGTGAAATAACATGTACCTATTAGAAATTGGATCATTCTTACATATAAGAAAGGAAACAAGGCAAACGTAGCCTCATATCGTTGTATTACCTCATCCTCATATTTAGAAAAACTTTTTACAACGATTTTAAATGAATACATGGCTAGATAATAATCAAATTATTCACCCGTCAAACGTGGTTTAGAAAGGGTAATTCAACATCGGATAACTTATTTATACTGAAAGAATCCATCCAAATTTACAAGAATAGAAAGATTCCGCTACATGCAGCCTTGTCCAAAAGGCATTCGATTCAGTACCAAAGCAATTGCTGATCAACAAGCTCAATTATGTTTTACCTGACAGTAAAATTCTAACCACAATAACAAATTTACTGAAAGTAAAACAGTTTGAAGTATTATATTCAACCTAGGAAATTTAATTCTGGAGAAGAATGCCATCCCTAGCGACTGGACGTTGAGCTCCCTGGTTCCCATTTTTAAGGGCAAAGGTGATCCCCTCAAGTGCGGTTCTTACAGGGCGATCAAACTGTTAGAACAAGCAATGAAGATTCATGAAAGAGTGCTTGAGAAGAGAATCAGAGATCGTGTCAATTTGAGCAACCTGCATTTTGGTTTCATGCCTGGCAGAAGCACGATTGATGCAATATTCATCTTAAGACAGTTACAAGAAAGATTCCTTGCCTACGACAAATACCTCTTCTATGGATTCATAGATCTAGAGAAGGCATTTGATCGTGTACCTCGTATCGTGGTTCAATGGGCCCTTCGAAGAGCAGGTGTCGACGAATGGATTGTTTCAGCGGTAATGATGCTGTACGCGGGTGCGAGGACAGTTTTGAGAACGGATGCAGGTTTGACTGATGACTTTTCTGTCAATGTTGGTTTGCATCAAGGCTCCGTTCTCAGTCCGTTGTTGTTCGTGCTGGTGACACAAGTGCTGCTTTGCCTTGGGATGTGCTATATGCTGACGACATCGCCATTGTGGACTGTGAAAAAAGACTGGAGCAAAAGATTTCAGAATGGAAGCACGGACTCGCAGAGAAAGGACTGAAAGTTAATGCGTCCAAATCAAAAGTGCTAATTTCGTCAGTGGGTGGTAGTGAGGCAGAGCCATCAGGAAAGTTCCCGTGTGCGATATGTAAGCAAGGAGTTGGCCAAAATTCAATAAGATGCATTCAATGTGCTTTCTGGATCCACCATAAATATAGTGGCATCAGCGGCCGTCTACGACTACAGCACATGAGTTCCACGTTCAAGTGTAAGCGATGCAGAGGCCAAGTGATAGAACGTCCTCAGCCTGCACACCTGTTGGTCGACGGTGACGAGCTTGAGATAGTTTCATGCTACTCCTATCTTGGCGACGAACTAGAGGCAGGTGGTGGAGTAGATGCTGCTATCAATAGAAGAATTCGATGCGGCTGGGAAATCTTCAAGGCGTTGATGCCGTTCCTCACCTCACGTGCTCCGTCCCTCCACATGAAAGGAAGAGTATATGATGCCTGTGTCCGGAAGGGTATGATATACGGAAGCGAAACATGGGCTCTGAAAGTGGACAGAAAGCAATATCCGATGTCATCGTACGAAACCGACTCAGATGGTTTGGCCACGTGATGAGAAAAGGGCCTGAAGACTACGTCCGCCAAGTTGTGGCATGGAAAGTAGAAGGAAGAAGAAGAAAAGGTCGACCTCGGAAGACATGGAGTGACTCTGTTGCCGCTGATCTCAAGCAGAATGGTCTCAAAACGGATGACGCCAACGTTTGTCAACGCTGGCGCCCTGCGATCCACAGCATTGGGAAGAATCGTCCAACCCTACGAAGTCGGAGAAAACGGACGTTAAACGCATAAGTAAGTATAAGTAGGTAAGTATAAGTGAGTAAGTATAAAGGAAAAGAGACAAACCCATGCAAAATTACAGGGTGGAATACCACAGGGAGATAGCTTGTCTCTAATCCTCTTTTGTATACATGAATGATTTACTATTTAAAATGAACGTTGACAACGACTTAATTATATGTCTTACGTATACAGACGATATTCCTCTGTTAAGTGAAAGTGAAAAAGTGTTCATAAATCAGTCGAAAATAGTTGGTACACAATAACTAACTTACATGATAAATTATGATGTTAAATTTATGACACTTGTAATGAATTATCACCTCTTCTTTCGATCCGTCTTATTCGTAGTTGTACATCCTATCTGCCACCTCGTTCATTGCACATAACCATTTTATCATTTTATCACTTATAATCACGTGCTCCATATTGGAAATATACATTTTGACTATCGGTGATGCATTATTCTAAATACCTCGGAATACGAGTTTAGAAAGACGGCTTGAAGAGACAAGCAATTTTCATATCTTTCGCAAACTATCCCAAAAACTTATTAAATTTGCAATTACTAACATTATAATGCTCACCAAGTGAACAATTATTTTGTTGGTAGGGAAGAGTCAAGAATAATATTATGTTATCTTATTTATTTCATAATGCTATTAATTTCAATCACTACTCAGTGGTCATCTTCAGTCAAAAAGGAATTTTAACATTGAATTATACCAGGGACATCTATGATTGATATATGATATCTAAGGGACGTTCAGCTGCCATACCATGTGCTGGACTGGAGGCCAATGACTTTGGCAGATTTGATAAATGACGGTTGTTAGTGCACATCTGGATAAAACCGTGAAACAAGTTGTAAACAATTATCCAGTATTCTAATACTTTCATTCATACAGGGAATCTGTTGAAAGAAGATTCTGGACCCAGTCAAGAAGAGACCAAAGAATTACAAAACTCCCACAAGAATAAGCAACTGTCAATAACAGCTGCAATATCAACTGCTGGTGATTGAAATTGGTCACCTACGGCACGTAGCATCAATGGCTATTGGTGTGGATTGTGAACATTTTAAACATGCTTTGCGAAAATCAATTCAAGTGTTTTTTCGGAGACTTATGGACTCTTTCTGGAAAATCTTTGATATTCTATTTCCATTGCTCAAAGCAGTCATGGACTGTGATAAATGATCAGTGATGATTCTGCTTGCTACTGCAATCATTACAGCAATATGCATTGCAGCCTTATTCATTGACAAGTAAAAGACATGATTAAAATCTAAAGAAAATCTACCGATGATGCAATCAGAGTGAACAAAGAGCAAATTGAAGCGCCAAAAATTGATAATAATTGATTGGTATAACTAATGAAACTGCTAAAAGTTAAGCAAGAATCGTTTGAACATCCATTCCTTCGGAAGATCATTTATCAAGATTTTGGTGGAAAAGTGCAACCAGTGTTGTCTTTCCAAGTGTGCCTCCTCGTAATGAGTGGTTGTCGATGTCACTATAATTTTATCTCATATTAGACATCTCGTGATTACAGAGTGGGGCCTTCAAATTATATTTAAAACTCCGACGAACAAATAAAATGTGTCAGTGATTCATAAAATGCGAAGATCATATTGAATAAAGCACAAACCAAGCGGTGATGATTGGTGACTTTCCACGATTTTAAGGTCCTACCATATTGGGCAATTCAGGAACAGTATTGATAAGGATTTAAGTTGATTACGGAATCAGTATAGATTTCATCGGTGAACTTGAAAATATTCTCGCATCACTGTGATAAAAAAGCCATCAATTTTCATTAGATGAAAGTTGAGTAATTCAAGGCCAGAAATAAATCAAACATGTTATATCGCTTCACTGCTCTTGTATTCTCGAATAAAGTCCACCAGTGGTCCAAATTATTACACAGGAGGAGGCCTTAAATAAGGCAGTGGGAAAATCAATGAACATAGAAAGTCACAATTTATTTGAAATTGACCATCGATGATATGCTTGTATGTGTACAATGTACACTGCACAGATTCTTCCGGCAATTTCTCTGCAAGACTAGACCGGGCGTATTAATTGATAGGTACAGCAATCAATCCAGCTGAATTCTGGTGTATTTTAAAAAGAAATTAGTCCCAGGAAAATGGAGACGCCCCAAACAACAGAAGGGTGGAATCTCGCACGAGAGATTCGGTCAAGTCGAGGAGGACTGACGTGATTGATGTTGTTCTCGCGAAGATATGATTTGACCTCGTTTTTGGGTAGTTTGCAATCGAGGCAAACAGACGCTCCATAGGCAGATCGAACTGAACAATAGCATTGTCTTGATCGATCTGAGCAAAAAAGACATCAAGAGTCTCTTATTTCTGCAACGAGCATGCTTGTGAATGAAATTGGCACGATTTATGGAAATTTCTCTGTCTAGACTAGCAATGCCTGCTTTTTGATAAAGAGTGTCGATTCTGGTATCCAAACGAGCACGTAAAGCAGTTCGAAGGCCTCTGCGTTCTAGTCTTAGAAGGCGCTGCCAAGAAAACTCACATGCCATCTGTAGAATGGGTGCGGAATAAAGTACACATGAGCGAACCAAAGTATTATATAGAAACACACCTATTCATGATGATGTACAGCGGTTAGGCTGGATAAGCTTTCGCAGAGTCATTATTTGAGGACTGACACGTGAAATTATTTGGTCAATATGAGGTGAAAATTGCAATTTGCGATCGAGGGTCACACCACGGACACTGATAGATGGACTGAATGTAAGGTGATGTCCCTGAAAAAAGGGCTGTCCAAGTTGTTCATTGGACCAGCGATTCCGACGTCTAGAGAACCACGCGATCTGCGTTCTAGCCGGTGAAAAATGAAGCTGCCACTTGTTAATCAATGTTGTCAGATCATTCAGATGCGGGAGTATTTGATTCCAAGCCAGATCTAGATTTGCATCAGAAGCCCACAACGCAACACATCGTCAGCATACACAGAAGATCCTTTCACAGGACCGTTTGCTAGAGGAATACTTCTAGTAAAAATTATACATAACAACGGGGAAAAAGGTAAACCTTGGGGGACACCAAAGGGTGTGCAGAAGGCTTCCGATGCGTAATCATTCTCTAAAATGGATGCATGACGATTATTGAGGAAAGAAGCAATCCATCTTGTAGATGAGGGCGGCAAAATATCACGGCAAATACGTAACAACCCTGCATGTCACACATTATCATACGCCTTCGAAATGTCCAGAGAAATTACCGTCGACACAAGACCTGCGTTCAAACCTTGCATTATGAGTTGCGTCAAAGTACCACTTGTTCGATGGAGTCTTGGGCATGACGAAAACCTGATTGCTCAATTGGCAGAAGTGCCCTAATATCACACCAGCTAAAGATTCTACGACCCAAGATCCTCTCCAGAATTTTTGAAGTACAGGATGAAAAGGATATAGGACGATAATCTTCAGGCTTATTCAAAACTTTCCCTTGTTTAGGAAGCATGCGTATTAGAGAGAAACGCCAGCGCTGGGGAACATAGCCGATCAATAAGGAGCTATTGAAAAGCGAAGTCAAAATGACCGACAATTCAAATGGAGAACCAAGGAGAAAATCAGTTGATGCTCCATCAAAACCGGGCGCTCTGCCTTTGCGGAGCTTGCGAATGGCACGATAAACTTCCCCTGGAGTCAAGGATCGCGTAGGATCTTCATCATGATTTAAGTCTGATATAGAAGGAATGGATGACAAAGGTTGTGAAATTGAATCGTCAGTGATCTCTCTGTCCGTTTGTTGATAAAATTCATCATCAAAATGGGGATCAGAGGAGCCATTAAAAAAGGATGCCATATAAGCAGCAAATACATCGCCTCGCTCTCGGGGGCAACATTGTCCAGTTCGACTTAAGAAGAGTCTGGTTGAGTTAAAGGAGGATGTAAAGCTGATGGCTCTCCAAAAAAAGATTTCACAGCGGGCCAAAATTCTGGATCACGAGGACCTGCAGCAAAAGATTTAATTTTGAAATCCAGCCACTCTTTGCAAGCAAAATCAACTGCTTTGCGAATTTCACGTTTATGAATTCCAAGTTGTCAGTAGTAATCCCATGCCAAAAACAAGTGCAAATGTGCAGCACAGAAACATCCCCCTCCCCTTGTCCTCCCCCCGCTGTATCCAGCTTAGTCGGACAAGACTAGGAAAACAGACCCCTCCCCCCCCCCGACAGGCAGACCTCGACTTCACGGTTTTCTCTCTAGAATTGGAGAGATCGTATGAAGAAACGGCTCTCAGATTTGGAATCCTCATCACTTTCTGCATCAAATGGGTGGGTTTTTAGCAAACGTTGAGACACGACTATTGCAAAACATGAAAAAAACACCTGTCGAAAAGACTCCTGTCGTGTTTTCCACCCTTAAGATTTTGCATATTTTGGACATTTTGGGATAAGAACGGCCATTTTTGGGGGATGAAGGAGTGCTTGGAGAGGGAAACCGATGGCAAATTCGGAATCTACGTGAAATTTTGGGTCTGGAAACTTGTTCCCAGCTCAGTCGGAGAGAGAAGTTCAAACCCCACCCCCCTCCTGGCAGGCAAGCCAACAGGCAGACTTGGAAAACCAGAGAAGGTTTTGGGAAACAGAGAAGGGTTTTGGAAATAACGGGAAGGAAGGAGGCAGGAAAGACCGACTTCTCGACCGGCTTCTCTCGACTATATAAGTGGAGTCTCTACTTGAGTGAATAAGTTCAATCGCCAGTCGAGGTACAGGTAGGTGAACTCCGGAGCTCCGATGATAACATCGGAAATCTCCAAAAACCGGGTTTACGCAGGAAACCAAGGCAGATTTTTCGATTGCCGCACTCACCTAAGTTGTCAGAGTGAGTGGAGAGCCAGGAGATGGCCTAGTCTCCAGGCCATCTTAGTAGGCCTAAACTTCTCTCTAGTTCTCTGCTTGTAGGAATCGGATGGACTTCGTTCAACGTTTGTTCGAGAGCTCATGATTCAGGTCAAGTCATAGACTACTCATAAACGTTTTACAAGTAGTGCTAACATGCTGAAAAATTTTAATTCGTTATTTTTGGAGGTTTTCTGGGGTTTTCGACCCTGCTGAATTCAACGAAGGCATTTATAAGTGTGTACGAGAGTTCTCATGTCTTTACATTTCACATTTGCCTTTAGCAAGCTGCTATCAGACAAAATCACTCAAAGCGTGCATCCTACGGAGAGTTTCGCTGTAATATTCCTATGACAGGGTGTTCCTTCGGGACAGCGGATGATGCCGTAGTGATAAGTGTGGCAAGGGAGTGTGTCATATTTTAGACCAAAACCTCTGGGCAACTCATGTTGGGTATTTGACACAGTCAACGTAGCACTTTGAACGCCAATCGGTTGAGTCTTAGCTATCTTGTCATGGGTGGCTACTAAACATCTCCATTGCAAAACGCTTGTGAATTACGGCTTGCTATCAAGCTAAAAAAAGACAACGACTTGGGATGTTTCCTCTTGTAAACAACTCCACCCGTTTTTATGTCAAATTCGGGGCCTGGATACCAACACAGTGACATGACGCAATCTTTGTCCGCCCGAGGTTGGATTTGTGGGTCGAGGCCTTGGAGCTGGGATAAGATCCCCTCTGAGTACTGTCTGTAACGGATTCAAGAGCTTAACACCTAAAGGGTTGCTGGCTTGCTATCAGACCACTCTCTATATTCAAAAACGGCTTGCTATCAAGCACGCTAAGTGTCATGTCTTGCTATCAAGTCATTGACGGTGCAAGTCACGGAGATTTTCGGTGTAATACCTCTTGTTAGTGGGCGTTCTTTCGAGACAGCGGTGAAGTCCGTAGCGATGAGTACTGCACGGGACGTTGGTAATTGCAATCCTTGTGAAACCTCTCTGTGTCATGTTTCCAAGTGATTGCCTTTCGTCTCAACGTTGTATTCTGACCGCTAGGACGACATTTAGCTATCTGCCACAGGTTGCTTATAAAATCTCCATTGTACTTGTCTCCCGCAGTATAGCCATTAGCCATACATGTGGGAATGAACCATGATTTCTGCTTGCCTCTATCACCGAGGCTAAATGATGAATGGATGAAACAGGAGGCCACCCTTGCACCACATGCAACACACCACAGTCTTCTTTCTTCTGTAGAAAGCAATCTCTTATCATGCGAATGAAAAGTCGTTGACAGGATGAATAAATCGCTATATCATCCACACTTCAACATGGTAGGAATGTTTTATAGAGGGTATTGCATTTAAGAGAAATCAGCATTAGAAAGTTCAGGTTTAGCGTGACCGTTTGCGCAGTCAGAATGTGTAGAAGGATGTTTTATAAAAACAGTGGGTACCAGCGCTAGAAAGTTTTATCTAAAAGGGTTTACTGCACTGTGTAGATTGTTTTGTAAATTACTTCACACTGTTAGAAGGTTTTATGTTGAGTGGAGACAGTTACCAAATGTTCCCCTGCTAGAATATTCAAACTCCATGACTGTCAGATTACTGAATACTTCATATTGTCAAGCACATTTCCACTCCTATGAAAAATAACTCGTAAGTGTACGCATACAAATGGAACTCTAGCTCGTCTGACTTCATACTCAACGTGATGCTTTCTCTCGCCAGGTCAGAGTACTTCAGCCATTCGACATAGGTTAGTCTTTATGATATGGAGTAGAGGGAAACGTAGAGTTACTTGGTTGAATGATTGTTCACATGATAAAAGTTGACTATGCAAATGAAACGATTTTCATACTTCCTTTTCAGTGATTGAAGTCTTACAATTCATTGTCAATAATCAACTGTCCGTCATGGAATTTAACAAAGTTGAATATTACCGCGCATCTGCTGAGATGGAGAAGGCCACCATCCAGCAATTTAAGTTTTTGTGTCAAAGATGAGGTTGAATAATTCTATTACCAACATCATTGAGGTGAACATCCACGAGAGTATACATTTTAAACGTAAATCAAAATCCGTCACCTCCCCTATTTTCTTCATTTTTAAACCGAATTCAAAATTTCATTGTGGCGCTCTGCTTATCTTTGCTCCCATTCTTTTTTCAGTGCATGAATGCATTCGTAATGGGGAACCCGTATGGCAAGTGTAATTATCTTTAACATCTCATCTTGAGATTTCTCTAATCTCTTTTTCCTCTCTACAGACTTGGCCAAGATGAAGAAGTGTGAAGATCCCGCGAGGCGGGAATACCGCGAGGAATTTCCGGCCCTACCTTCCCGCTCGTTTAACTCCGCTCAACCACCAACTCCCTTCTCGACCTCGGGCATCGTCATCGCCTCACCTCCACCGCCTGCTCTTGTACCGGCTACCCGTCATCACATCCCTCCAACATCTAAACCAAGGACCTTACCATCCTCGGCCCGTGTCCCACTCCTACCCCCTCCGCGTCCATCTTTGCTGCCGGAGATCAATTCACTTGATGAGAAAGGGGATGAGACATGCTCATTATTTCAAAACACTAACCTCTTTTCCTTTTTCTCAACAGATCTTGCAGCTTACCTCCTGGACGGAGAAGTCCCCTCTTCTCCAACCAACACCCCTGCATCGCCACCATCAGCTGAAGCGGACGATCTCCCTCTCCTCTCCTTAAAGTCGGTGGAGAGATTGCTGGAGGAGCAGGCCATCGAAGCGGTGGAGATCGATGAGGAGATCAAAATCGAGGAGATGAAAGCGTAGGAACTCCGATGCCAGCGGTGTAACAAGATCTTCGCCTCAGCCTACAGTTTGAGACGTCACAACAGTGGCGACGCCTGCAGGGGAGGACCTCAGCGCCGACCTCGACGGCCCAAGTGTGAAGGTTGTGGACGCATGTTCTACAACAGCACCAACTTACAACGCCACATCGAAGGCGGATCCTGTGGCAGTGTGAGGCAACGACGCATCCTTCATCACACGTCGGCTTTTCCTGTTCTTCGTGTCAGAAGACCTTTCCTACAGAGTTTGTTCTTTCTTCTCACACACTCTGTCACACCCATCCCACAGAGCTTGACACTGACAACACTATCACTCTAAGGCTGAGCAAGTTTTCCCTTGAGAGGTTCGTTCGCGACTATGAGTTAGAAAGCTCTGAACCTATACAGGATATTCATCCTTTCTTGATGAATAATATAGGTTTAATTCATCAAATGTTGACGAGCTTGGATAGGTTTTTGCCCAAAGGCATGTTATATCTCACTGCTCGTTTCAATAAGGTAGACAATAGCACGGTAGAAGTAGAGTCCACTGTGACCACTAGGATAGCCTCCTGTGCTGCCGATCTCATATGTGATGTAAACGAGTGGATAGAGAGACATGCTACTTATCTCATCAGCAACTTAAATAAATTTAAAAGGAGATAGCGGTCTGGTTTTTGATGGGATAGAGAAACTAGACATTAAAATCAGTCTCTTGGAAAATTTACAAGGGAGTGGTTGTTTCACCCTACCCAAAGCACTGGCTAACAAAAAGGCTGTCATCAATGTAGAGTGTCAGTACCAGTGTTTCAAGTATGCCGTCCTCTCCATTCTTCATTATAATGATATAGGTATAAATCGTGAACGAATCACTAAATATCGCGAATGGGAGGATGAGCTTACGTTTGACGGGTTAGATGTCAACACATTAAATTTCAGGGACATCGCCCAATTTGAAAAATTAAATAAAATTAAGATCGTCCATCTCTGGGAAGAGGTTTGAAGGGCGTCAAGTATAACAATCGCCAAAGTAACATCTACCGGGTTGTTAATCTCCTCCTAGTGTATAGTGACAACCACCCAGAATGGCATTATAGTGGCGTTCCTAAAAAAATTTCTAGATTGTATCGCCACCAACAAAGTTATGCTGACAAACATTATTACTGTGATCGCTATACATGGCGCTTTAGGTCAAAACCATTTTTTGAACAGCATTACGAGTGGTGCTCTCGGGATAAACTTCAAATGGAAGTCATGCCCAAAGATAAATTTCATAGGTATGAAGAAAACGGCAATGAGCTCAGTCCCATATGTACCATCTATGCGGACATTGAATGTTACATTGAACAAGAAGACCTAAGTCATGAGCCAGCAGCCATTGCCTGTTATGAAGTATGGCATCCATACCATAGGAATCAAAATATGATGCATGTGTGGCATGGTGAGGAGTGCGTTGAAAACTTCCTCAACTTTTTAGATAGGAAAGCCCGTTTTCATCAACGGTATAGAACGGAGCTCATTAGGAAGCCCATGTGCTTCACAGAAGCCGATAAACTAAAATTTGATAGGACCACGGAATGTCCTCGCTGCTGTTCATCCTTTGATGATCAGCAACATAAATAAGTGAGGGACCATTGCCATCTCAGTGGTAAATTTTGGTCTGTCTTATGCAGTAAATGTAATTTGAATTTTAGGTTCAAAAGGCGAACGCTCCCCGTCATCTTTCACAACTTTAAGTGTTATGATGCTCACATCATCATTCGCCATGGATTCAGTAAAAAAAAATCCTGGGCTTCTAAAGTGATTGCACAAAGTAAGGAAAAATTTTTGTGCATCACTGCTAAAGTCCAAGTCGATAAGACGAAGGAGGGGAAGCCTGTCTTCTATGACATAAAGTTTCTAGATAGTTTTCAATTTATGTCTTCTTCCTTAGCCGCGTTGGCTAATAATTTAGAAACACCTCCTCTCACTCAACATTTAAGGAAAGACTATCCCAACATAAGTGAAAGTCTCATACGACGGAAAGGGGTGTTTCCTTATAGTTATTTTAGTTCAATGGAGACATTGAAGGAGACATCCCTTCCATCCATCGATAAATCTAAAAATGATTTGACGGGTGAGGACTGTTCGCCGGATGAATATAGGCATGCAGAGCAAGCATGGTTAGAATTAAGGTGTCGCACTTTTTGTGACTATGTGCTTGCCTATTTAAAGTTAGACGTCTATCTGTTGGCTGACGTATTTGAGACTTTTAGGAAAGTCACATTAGAACAGGACGTCCTAGACCCCGTCCATTTTGTAAGTCTACCGGGTCTGTCCTATCAGTCAGCCTTCAAGATGACGAAAGAAAGAAAGAGAGTAAGAAATTAATACATTTTCTAGAAGATGCAGAAATGTACACATTATTTGGACGTGGTATTTGGGGTGGCTTAACGATTGTTGACAAACATGTTGTAAACAGCACCCAAGACAAAGGATCGACCACACATTTAATGTATATCGACTAGAATAATTTATATGGGAGCGCATTATCCAAGCCTTTGCCACAGTCTGACTTCCAATGAGTAGAGCACCAGGACATTGAGCACTTCTCCAATCCAACACACATCATGGCACTGGAAGATGAGGCCGACATAGGTTATTTATTTGAAGTCGACCTCATCTATCCAGACTGTATTAAGAAAAAGACAGTTGATTTTCCTCTCGCACCCGAATCTGGCATAGTAACTCCAGATATGTTCTCTCCCTTTAAGGAAGAACACAATAAGAAATATGAGGCGGAAAATGACTTAAAATATAAACCCACTAAGAAGTTTCTGCTCACCCAATTGAACAAGCAGCATTATATCGCGCACTACTCCATCCTCAAATTCTATCTAGGTATGGGGATGCAACTTGACAAAGTCCATCGCGCTATACAGTTTAGGCAGAAGCCCTTTCTAAAACCGTATATAGAATTTAATAGCAAGAAACGGGCTATATCCAAGAATCCTTTCGAAAAAGACTTCTTTAAATTTAAGAATAATGCCCTCTTTGACAAAACCATGGAGGATGTAAGAAAGTGCATGGACTATCGTATGGTGACTGATCCGGAAACTAGTATCAAGTTATGCCGCTCACCGCTGTTTTTTCACCATGATGTCATTTCCGAAGACATCACTGGTTTTAAAATGTTAAAATCCAAAGTAGAACTCTGTATATCTATTGATGTCGGACAAGCTGTCTTGGGTCATTCCAAATTAGAAATGTATAAGTTGTTTTACCACACATTCAAGTTTTGCCCACTGATCCAACATGTGGAATTCGTAGGAGGTGATACAGACAGCTTCTTCCAGGCTTTGACAACCAGTAGCCAAGTCAAGCAGGAAGATATTTTAAAATATTTAGCACCCAAGTTTGATAGTTCCAACTATCCCACTGACCATCCGCTTTACTCTACCACAAATAAAGCGAAGCTTGACTGCTTTAAGGATGAGTGCGGCGGCAAAGAGATAGAGGAGATGATCTTGCTTCGCCCCAAGATGTACTCCATGAAGCTAAAATCTACAGAGCTTTCCATTGAACGGGCGAAAGGCATCTCGAAGTCAATCGTTAGGAATATGACGCATAGGGACTATCGAGATGCCATAAATTCTCTTAAAATTAAAAAGGTAGAAATGACCATTATAAAATCTCAGTCGCATCAAGTCAAAACAACAACTTTTATAAAACGAGGCCTCTCAGTTTGGGAAGACAAGCGATGCTGGATGAGTCCTAATCACTCAAGAGACCCAAGAGACAGAAACTTTCTCCTCCTCCGTCCGGCGATGTTTGATGATGAATGCTTCCTCTCTGTTGTGGTTGATGTTTTGCTCTTTCACTCCATGGCGTTATCTATGGGGTGTTGTGAGTATCTTGTGTCATGCGTCCATATTCTGATCACTTCATATCATCGGTGACGTATCAAATTGTTTTCCTGACTTTGTTTTCTCCCTGTACAGTTTCTTGCACTACAATGACTTTGTTTTCTCCGGTGATGTGTGCCATGAAAACTTTGTTTTTTGTTACCATCAGTATTACCTATGTGTGGTGCCATGAAAGTCGGCTGTGTCTTTCAATAACATATCATGTATATACTGTGTCGTTTTCCTTTCACATAAAGTTGGGGTTCAAATAGGTGGAACTGACTTAGTAATAATGTCAAAACCATTTAACTGTCTGTAAATTTAGAAAGAATGGCATAACCATTTCAGTGTTTGTAAAGTTATAAATAATGTCATAACCATTTCAGTGTTTGTAAAGTTAGGAATAATGGCATAACCATTTCAGTGTTTGTAAAGTTAGGAATAATGTCATAAGCATGTCATTGTTTGTAAAGTTAGAAAGAAAGTCGAATTTTTATCTGACAACATATCTTCCGGGAAAGACATGTCACTTTCCTGACTTGTTTCATCATAAAGTAATCATTCGCAAAAGTTTTTCGATCGGTAGGATAACATCGCCCTATAGCATCTTCATCTAGTTTAGGTTTTTGACTTGCATGTCTATAAATAGCACTGACCCATCATAAAGCGCCAGTTAAACTTGTTGATGACCTTTTCACTTGTTGATGACCTTTTCACCGACAAGTGTGTGTGGGTGTTGCATATGAATTAAAGAGCCAAGTTCGTAAGACCAGCTTGTATTGCAGCAAAAACTGTTGTGTCATCTACATGGCATGATCACGAACATCGCAGTACATGTGTACTTTAAGTCTCAGTTTTTATGGACTGATTCAAGTAAATCTGCTTTTGAAAATGTGAAGAAAGAAATTAGAGCTGCTTAAGTATTTTGACGTTGAAAAGCCTATCGTTATTCAAACCGACGCATGCTATCGTGGACTTGGTGGTGTACTTTTACAGGACGAACAGCCAGTGTTTTTCGCAAGCCGAACTCTTACGCAAACTGAGACCCGATATTCTCAAATAGAACTTGAAATGTTGGCAATCGTATTCGCTGTTCGCCGATATCGACTTTATGTTACTGCTTCCAAATTTATTGTTGCTACTGACCACCTTCCTCTTGTTGCCATATGGAAAAAACCAATTGATCAATTGTCGACGAGGTTACAGAGATGGATAACATGGCTTAGTGGATTTGATATGGAAATCACTCATATTCCTGGCAAGCGCAATGTTTTGGCGGATGCATTATCTAGAAACCCAATTTATGGCGAATCCGAAGATCATGTGGAGCGCTCTGTCTGCTTTATTTTGAAAACTGTGCCTTATGATCTCAAACGCGCTGCATGTGCCACAACTGAAGATCCTACTCTAAGGAATATGCGTGACAATATACTGACTGGTTGGAGAAAACGTCCTGGATCTTCAGAGATGTTGCCTTATTATCATGTCCGTCATGAGTTGTCTACCAAAGAATGCTCTGATCGCTTTGTTGTTTGCCGAGGTGATCGCATTGTCTTGCCATCCACTATGAGATCTGACATGCTTCTGCAGCTTCATGAAGGTCATCTTGGTGTCCTAAAAATGAAATCTACAATGCGGACATGCGTGTGGTGGCCAGGAATCTTCAAGAACATTGAAGATTTTGTCAGAAAATGCACTGCTTGTTCTGTTCACAGAAAGACTGCGGCTCCAGCTCCACTTTCTGAATGTGAATCGACGTCTGCTTGGGAGAAAATTTCTATTGATTTGTGTGGTCCGTTGAGCAGTCTGGATGGTAATATATTACTGACAGTTATGGATTACAAGTCACATTTCCCCTTTGCCTTTATTTTGAATCGGATGGACACCAGATCAGTTATTGAATGTCTAGTTCAATTGTTCTCTATCTGTGGACTGCCGAGGAGCCTGATTTCGGACAATGGCCGACAATTTGTATCTGATGAGTTCGAGTCTTTTCTGGGATGTAATGGGATAAAGCATTACAAATCCTCCAATTACTTTCCTTCCAGTAATGGAAGGGTGGGGCGTTTGCATGGCACTATTACATCACGAATTAAACGTATTCGTCATGAGTCGGACTTACCATTTTCTATCGCCTTACACCGCGTTTTATATGACATTCGTGGAACAGTTTGCGAAACAACTGGGACAACTCCATTTCAAGTGTTCTTCTCGCGCACTATGAATACAAAGTTAAGCAATTTGTCTGATCGAAGCCCTGAGTCAAAGCCCAAGTCTGTGGATAAGCAATATCACCAACGAAACAGAAATTCTCGAGCGAAATTGATTTCCTATCTACCAAATCAGAGAGTTTGGCTAAGAAAGGGAAAGACGAGACAATTTGATGTTCCAGCAGTCATTGTGAAAGCGGTTGGAAAGGGAGCGTGGAGGGTTAATACAGATTCTGGATTTCGCATTTATAACCAACGCAATATTCTACCGCGCTATGTGGACTCAGATCCTGTGCATGATCATGCTATGGACAAGACTGCACTCACCATGATCCTGAGCTTCTGGCTACTGAGCATGTACCAGCTTCTGCCAGATACAATTTGCGGCCTCGTGAAACACTTCGCAGGCCGGACCGCTTGACTGTTAGTTTAATTCAAAAATTTTAATTAAGTCATCATTCTTCATGTTTATAATAAAAAAATGTAATTTTTTAAATTTGAATTATTTGTATGTTTAGTTGTACTGGCCTTTTTAAAGTGGGATGGAAATGTTGCAATTGTATTGTTCATTGCATTCTATTGTTTTCCAGTCTTTCTTCACATTTTCAAAAGCAGATTTCCTTGAATCAGTCCATAAAAACTGAGACTCCAAAGTACACATGTCCCACAGAGGCTTGGTCAACGCACTAAAATGAGGAACATTGCCAGAACCCAGGTAGGTACAAAGACCGAGAAAAGAACGAAGAGTGGGCTTGTCCACTGGCAGCGGAGCAGATGATAATGCCGTCACGTGTCCAGTCTTGGGTTTAATGCCGTACGAATTCCACAAGTGACCCAGAAATTCAATGGATTGTTTGAAAAATTCGCATTTCTCTCGATTTAAGCGCAGACCGGCATTCTGAAGTTCAGCACACACCATATTGATTGTCTTGCAATGTTCATCTTCAGTCTTGGAATAAATCAGTACATCATCAAGATAGCACATAACACCAGTGATACCATCCAATAACATCGCGAGCACTCGCTGATAGACTTCTGGTGCACTCTTGATCCCGAATGGCAATCTGCGGTACATGTATCGACCAAAGGGTGTTGAGAAACATAGCAGTTTTTGAGTGTCCGAAGACAGAGGAATTTGCCAATAGGAAGATTTACAATCCAATTTTGGAAAGATCGTAGCGCCAGCAACACGAATAGAAAGTTCTTGAAATGATGGTAACTGGTAGGCCTCGCGCAATATGAAGCGATTAATGTGTCTAAAATCAGCACAAATGCGCAAGGAGTCCTTTTTGAAGGCGATGACTGTTGGCGCACACCATGGGGTAGGCTCGACAATGGGTTCGATTACACCGATATCTTGCATTTTAGTAATTTCTTGTTTGAACTGATCAATAAGATGAGGAGGTACTCTTCGAGTAGCAGGAGCATACGGCACAGCATTGGGAGTCAGTGATATAGAGTATTCATAGCCATTGTTCAGCAATCCAATACCATCAAAAAGAGGACCATGCTTAGCGAAGACACGGTCTCCAAGCATCTCATTGGTGTTATTATTGACCAGTTGTATCATACCGAGTTGATTCGCAAGTCTGCAACTGAGCAATGTCTTACAACCATGCACATTTCCAGGGTCCACAAAAATGAAGTTGGCTTCGAAATGTTTATCGTTGTAGGACACTTCACACAGTGATTCACCAACCACATTCAATGAGAAAATGCTATAAGCACAAACCGACACAGCCGTTGAATTCAAATGGGTATTCGGCAGTACACTTCGCGGAATTAGATTAACCTCACTACCAGAGTCGATCAAACAACGAACCGGAACACTATTAATCAGAACAGTTCGCATTAACTCATCCAAACAATTTACCGAAACGGATGAGGTAGTTGTAAATATGTCAAACTGATTTTCAGCATTCACTTGAGAAGTACTTGTAGAAGTTGGATTTATTGAATTGTCCATTTCCATCATGCTTATTCCCATCTTGGAGCGACATACTTTCTTGAAATGTCCATTCGTGCCGCACCGAGAACAGACCTCGTTTCTCGCAGGGCATTTAGGGTCATTAGCCAGGTGTTTTGAAGAGCCACAACGGAAACAAGCACGAGTTGATTTTCGAGGCACATATGATGCTGTATTGTATGTAACAGCATTTGACGACGTAGCAATTACAGTTCGTTCACTTCTAGCCCTCTCAAAAGCCTCAGCTTTAATTACAGCTGCTTCAAATGTCAGTTTATCAGCATCCTTGCTGAGCAATCTCTCACCAAGAGCATCATTACGGACATTCATGACAAAGATATCGCGTAGAAGAAATGAAGTATCAGGAAATTCACACTCCTGGGCTAAACGACGCAAGCGGACTGCGAACATTGATGCAGGCTCATTTTGTTCTTGTCTAGCCATATAGAACTTCCTTCTCCGTAGTAGAAGAGACGAGGATGTGCCAAAATATTCCTCAAGTCTCGATATAGCCTCCGAATAGTTGGATTTGGGCGTAGGCAGACCGTCAAAAACATCTATGCCAGCCCTGTCAAGACAGTTCTGCAACATCTGTAACTTCAAATCATCGTCCAACTTTATAATTTGACAAAAGTTCTCAAATTCACGCTTGAAATATGAAAAATCAGTATGTGTCGGATTAGAAGGCAACTGGGGCTGACGAATAGGAAGATTGGCCATTTGCGTAAAGTTCAATTAACACAGTAGAGCAGATTCGATAGCTTCGTGACGCCAAAATGTTGCATATGAATTAAAGAGCCAAGTTCGTAAGACCAGCTTGTATTGCAGCAGAAATTGTTGTGTCATCTACATGGCATGATCACGAACATCGCAGCGCAGTAACGACAGCTCATCAGCCGATAGCTGACAAGACTGGCAAACAATAGAATGCAATGAACAATACAATCGCAACAGTGGGCGATAGTTCATCAGCAATGGGATGACTCATTCAAAACACATCATGTGGTTAACACAATTCTATTAACTGTGACTCAAACAGATAACGCACTAAAGATTTAACAATGTCAGCTACTTTACTGACATCATGTAAACCGGTCATGATACAATGTCCGTTGTGAAACACTGCACTATGTACAGGATGCCACTTCCGAATCAGAGCAGCAGGAAAGAGTTCAGTTTCATAAAATATACAATGATTGCTGGTTTTAATGTTTGCTAGATTCACTAACATCTTCAATTGAACAGACACTACTATATTCTTCAATGTCAGGGGGCTGAGATGTAGATGAGGCATGAGTGTTCGCATTTTCTTGACGACTTCGTAACACAAGGACTGCATCACGAAATGAGAAAGGTTTCCTAGGACTTGCATTTTGCCGCAGTGAAAGATTTGAAGACTTCGACCGTTGCTCATGCGAATGACCAACATTTGTGGCCGACCCCGATGATACACTGAATCGGGAAGATGGGCGTGCAACTGTTCTAAATCAATGTCTCTTCCGAGATTCATTTCGCGCATGGCGTTGATGATGCGGATGGGAAGACTCATGATTCACAAAAGACTTCCCTTTTATACTTTTCCCATGAGGGCTTTGGAATAACGATGTAGCAGTGATCATTATACAGAATCATCTCTTGAATGCGAATAAATGCAATGCCTTCTCCTAAACTAATCACACGACAAGAGTTGGACGTTATAGCGCGATGCAACCTTCGTAGCTGAAAGCGTTCTAGAATTATCTGAAGTTGACGTTTCATATCATGAAATGTAACACACTGACTTTTCCATGACACATAGAGGCATGCTGATAATTTCCACATGATAATTATTCAAAATTTGGTGAAGAGCTTCCTCAATGCCTAAGAAAGATGGAGAGTGGTGTTCATGTGTGGCATGGTGAGTATAAATTTTTCTTTCTTGATAAGGTTGCCTGCCGTTAGGCCTTGGTTTCATAAAGACCGATGGTGCGTTCTCAGTGTGTAGAGAGTGTTACCGTGGTTGATCATCATCAACATGGACATCATTTTTGAAAGTCATGGAGACAAGATAGGGATTCAACGTAAACAGTCTTCCGTCCCTGCGCGGACCCATGTAGATGGTTTGAATTTTATATTCAAAGGAGTAGAAACCTTTTCCTAAAATGGGGAGAGGTTTGCAATTGAGCAACCTATTCGTTACCCTCCTTTTAGTCCGGTCTGTTAAGTTCATACGTTTGCCATGCCGGAAATATCTGTGAATTTTTGCATGATAAAAGATAATGCAATTGTAGCAGTTTTGAGTCGTGGGGTCCAAGATAATTCCGTAGAGAAGAAAAATCCTCACGTGTCAAAGTTGGCACTACATCACGATTTTTGGCTGATTTCATTGGCTGAAGTTTGTTTGTCTGGAATGAATTCATATTGTCTGAACTCATTCTTATTATTCTCACCTTGGTGATGACAATAAACAACTTTTAATTTTTTCAAGCAAAAGTCCAAAAATTATAATCAAGTCAATTGCTACCTATATTTTGCTGAATTCTTCTCATTCCAAAGCCATTCATGCATCACACTAGTGTAAATTACATTTACAAGGAAATGCATAAACAAGTGACAGCTAGATAATCGCTGCAAATTTAGAACAACGTAGAAAATAACAACCTGCTGTCCCAAAATAAATGTATGCAACATTTAAGTGTCTAGGAAGATGCACAAGTATTTATTTGCAACCGGATTTGACACACAGCATTTAACCTTTTGGCTGTGTCAACTTGTAAGTCGTTGTGAAATACCAAAGTTATATGTTGTCATTTTCTTTATTGAAATTCTGTAGTGTGTATATATGGGCAGTGGCTATTGCATCGGCTGAGCTGGAGCGATTTTGGTCTCACGACTATTACACTGACTGAGCAGGAGCAATTTTCTTCCATGTCTCCTACCACACCTCATATTTCTCAGCCATTGCGGACTCACATTTACTCAACATGACCAGAATTATTCTTCGGAATCTGTGTTGACTCTCTGCTTTCCTTGCTTCACCATGCTTTGTCTTGATTCTTCCTCTAGGCTTTTTAGAAATTCAGTGATTTCTTGAGCGAAATAAACTTATTTCCCAGCTATAAAACAATTTCGTTGAGTCATGTCACATTTTTAAGCTAATGACTGAATAAAGCTTGGTGATTGAGAAATCATCAGCTCGAGTAGAGCAGAAGATGTTGGAGCTAGACACTACAGCAATCCCAAAAATTAGTGTGCTATGTCGCTTCAACAGGACACTATCGTGCATTAACGATTTACATTCTACTACAGAGCAAATTGTTTTTTTATGACACAATAGCGACTAAACAAGGTAGTCGTGAACAACCAGTAAATAGGCCTACACGTGCATAAAAAGAGTATGCCCTGAAAAGGCGCATGCATTCCAAAATCATAGATAGATCTGTTTATCAGATGAATTTACTTTGCCTGAAGCTGTTATAGGGTAATGGCATATTCTGCTATAATACATAGATTGCGATCAGTAGCGTCGCGTGCTTCCAGACCATAGGTCTTCGGTCCATAGTGAATTCGTATTTCTGCAGCAAACAACATGAACTGCATCAAATAATTGAATAGACTCTATCTTAATTTCAATGAATTTTAAACTTACATGTACAAGTCAGACTTGTGCCAATTACACATGAAATGTGATTGACGTCAATTACAAATTACATAGCTAAAATAGTAATTGATTACAATTACTAATTGCAGCAATTGTAATTGCCATTGCATAATTGTAATCTCAATTACAATTACATCACAAGTCTGGTAAAAGTGCATGTATATTCAAGTCATGCTGGCATGCATGACTGCAAAATGAAATGAAAATATGTGAGAAATGAATACTGATACTTAAGTGAAAGTTAGACTGAAGTCCACAGACTACTGTATATTAACTATACTGCATGTGAATTGTGATTCACTTCAAGTCTTAGGTGACAACCTCTCTTTCTGAATAACCTCATAATAAGCATGCAATCCTAACCTCATTGTTCCTCAAATCGACTCTGTTTTCGTAAGATTCTAAACGTGATATGACAATGGAAATGCCATGCTGATTTCTCATATGACACCTTGGTCAAAGAGCTGAGATCATACCATTGAGAAGATTCACTCTCGAGGACTGCTATAGGACTCACTCTCACACGCCAACGCAAGGTTGTGTTGTGCTTATTATAGCCAGTCAATTCCTTACATGCTTCAAATTTATGGCTGGTAAAATTTTTTTGTGCTCATTCCCATCCTTTGAGAGCTGTATATTTTGTTTAGTAATTGAATCAGGAATGAAACAAATCCAGAAACAACCTCAAAAACGTGTCGTGTGGCATCGGCTCACCCTAGTCAAATTTGCTGACGACTTGTGCCTGCTCCATTTTGTAAGAAATGCTCATGAGGATCATTTGAACGATGAACTGGATAGCAAAATAATAATAATAATAATAATAATATGCGTTTATTTCAATCAGAATGGGAATCGGCCAGTACATGAAGTTACACAGAAAATTAAATTCATAAAATCAAGTTGTTATCTTTTACAAAGTGAGTTGAAGAGAGAACATGCAAATAAGATGAAAGTCTGGCTTCGTTTCTCAGTTCGTCGCTTGGGCAGGATGAATCGACCAGTATGTGAAAGTTCGGGAAGTAAGTCATGAAGGACATGATCATCGTTCATCATGTTAGTCAAGAAGCGCATTGACATGCTGGATCGACGTTTTTCAAGAGAAGGCAAACACGTGTCTGTGCATTCAACTCCACACAATATGCGATGAAATCGATTTTGTAGGCGCATTAGACGGTTCGAATCGGATACAGATAGACTGATAAAAAGAGGAGAACAATATTCGATTACTGAACGTATAAAACTAAAATATACAATTTTAAGATCGTCATTTGATAAAACTGGACGGAGAGTTCTGAGCGCAAAGAAGCGTCTGGATGCACTTTTCACAACATGATCAATATGATTCGACCAGGTCGCAGTACTATTAAAGTAGAC
Source organism: Prostheceraeus crozeri (assembly GCA_907163375.1). Classification (NCBI taxonomy): domain Eukaryota; kingdom Metazoa; phylum Platyhelminthes; order Polycladida; family Euryleptidae; genus Prostheceraeus; species Prostheceraeus crozeri. The sequence continues at coordinate 73,669 of CAJQUW010015428.1, forward strand.
CCCCAGGATACAAAGAGAGTCAGTCACTTGTACACCAGGAATTCTTACGACATCGGATGTTGCATTTCTCTTGAGAATGGTTAAACTCTTGCATTTTCCCAGGTTGATGCGCAAATTCATTGACGCTGACCAATCTACAAGGGCTTGGTGATAACGCAGGATATGACTGTTTCCATTATTGTACATTGGCATGCATAATGTGGTGTCATCTGCGTACTTTGTCAGGTAGCATTTGTCTGAATCAAAATCAAACGAGTGAGTCGCAACACAGTATAGAAAGGGACCCAGAATTGAACCCTGGGGGATCCCGAAGTAACATTGGCCAATGAGCTTGCAGTCGATCCGACCTGAACATACTGTTTTCTATCCGTAAGATAATCTTTCACCCAATGAATGAAGCCGGGAGGAAAGTTACTCTGTATCAGTTGGTCTATGATATACTCCGATTTCAGGGTGTCGAAGGCTTTTGAATAATCATACGCAATGATTACTACACCATCTGTATCCGGATTGTCAAGGCACGTTGTGAGATAATTGTGCATGGATACCAGAGCACACAAAGTTGAGGACCTCTCACGGAAACCATACTGATGCTTGCCATAATAACGCAACAATTCTGGCTTTACTGAAGACAGAACAACGCGCTCGAGTAGTTTTGCAGGTGTCTTCAGGAGAGAGATCGGACGGATGTCATGCATACTTGGATTGAATGTTTTCGGAATAGGCGATACAGAAACAGTTTTCCAGACTTTGGGCACAGAGCGCGTCATAACAGATTCCTTGATGAGCATGTAAATGGGATAGGACAAAACATTACAGGCACTTTTGTGGAGAATAGCAGGAATGTCAGATGAAGATTTCCGTACAGGAAGCTGCTCTATCAAATTGAATACATCATCCATAGTTATAGATATGTTCCAATCAGAATCTTCGGGCAATTCAATATCTTCAAAAGATGAATTCAAAAATATGGATGCCAAGTGATCATTGATAGCATTTACACCATTCTCCATCGTCGTGTAATGTGACAGGATTGACATCAAGGGGTTAGAGGAAGAGTTAGAACCCCGAACAGTCTTGACCGCCTTCCATAAGTCACTTGAACTTTGCTTTTTCGTCCAGATCATTTTTGCTTTAAAAATTTCGTTTTTGACCTTTGTCTTCAAATGGTTGTATAATTCAAAATTCTTCCTTCGATAGGCATCCCATCTTTTGTTGATAAGGTCCTTCACGATATTGGTCATCCAAGGCTTATCCCTAGTGGCACATTGGATATACGATACAGGGATACATGCATCAACGGCTGAATTCAATAAGGAATGGAACATGTAGTATTTATTATCCAAGGACAGCTCGGGATTTTCTACAAAACTCCAATCGATCGAATTTGTGCATCTGATGAAATCACATATGAAAGAAGCACGCAAATCATAAACCTTCCTTATGATCGTGGTATTAGTACTTGATACTGCATCCGCTGATACAGCTAGAAGCGAGGCATGTGGAATCTTCGACTCATCAACCGGATCACAAAGCATAATCTTGTACTTGGCAGTCAAATGCTCTGGTATCAATATATAATCCAATTCGGAATCACCGTACGTGGGACGATTATTGATGTTCACTAGGTTGAAAGAAGCACATACATCACTGACATCGAATCGATTTAAATCTCCACATAGGATTACCGAGTAGTCGGGATGAGTTTGTAGAGCACTATCCAAATGTGATGTAATGTACTCATTTACAATCATTCGTGATCTAGTGCTGATTACAGGAGTTAGGTACATTGCCATCAAAATAATGCGAAGCGTTGTGAAGCATAGAATCAGACATTCAAAATCAGGATGGTAGTTAGCATTGTGTCTTGGTCCACTGCTAATGGCTTACAGTTTAATCCCAGCAAAACCAAAGTGATGAACATCATTACTAAACAATCAATATCCTTTCAACGCTGGTGGATCGCCATGCAAATTGCGTAATCGAAGAAGTACGAAGCATCAAGTTACTTGGGATTATAATTGACAACAATCTTCAATGGTCTGAACACATTGATTATGTGCTAACTAAAGTGAGGAATCGGATCTACATGCTGTATTGCTTAAAACAAGTCAATGCTCCAGCGAACACACTGTGGACTGTCTATTGCTTGATGCTTTGCTTCGTCGCCAGTTATGCCTACCCTGCATGGTGTAATGTATCTAAATGTAGATTTGAAAAATTGTTGACCCTAGAACGGCGGATTTTCAAACTGTTTTCCATTGAAGACAGAGAAACATTATCGGACTTTTGCAATGGATTGGCCAGTCGGCTTGCTGTTAAGGCTCTTGATCCTTTGCACCCACTACATGTCATCTATGACTACAATTCATCGAGATATTCCCTTCGCCAAGGTCAGAGCCACAGGAAGGTAAAAACAAAAACGCGACGCTTCCAAGACTCATTTGTGAGATTTGCATGATTCTTAGTGACCTTTGTTCTTATTGTGTGACCATACCATTATGTTTTGATCATCTTTCAATTGTCTTGCCACTTCTGAATTTCTATTTGAAGTGCTGAATAAAGAAACGATTATGGGTGCTCTGATGATGGCATCCACCACGGTAAAAGAGAAATTCCATCCGACCCTGTAATCCTTCCAATGAGTTGCAGATTTCTATCTGTGGATACATGTGCCTGATCATGATCCCACCGTCGTCGCCACGCTATATTTCTAAGTAATTCAACAATTGAAACACATCCATGTCATAGCAGAAGCATATTGAAATAAGAAGCAACTAAGAAATACCTAGAACTCTAGAGTTCTAGAATTACAGAATTGGTTGTGACTTAAAAATACAAATCATAAATCATCATTTCGCAACCTTTCTTAGAGTAAATTGATGAATTAAAACAGCATCATACAGCAAGATTCAAAAGTACAATTGGAGGTCAAGACATAAAAGAGGGTGGATAAATACCGCTGAGGTGGATCGAGAGCAGTTGTAATCATGATGAGGTAGTCAAGGTGATTGGTGATTGGAATGTTGAATTTGCTAAAAGAGAAAGAAAACTTTTGATTGGCGATTTGCAGATCGTATTCTACAATCTCGTGGCAATACAGAGATGCATGATAGCAGTTGAAAATGGTCTTCATGCAAAATGATCTAAGAATTTTCCAATAGAAAGCCACAAAGCAAAATTTTGATAACAGAAATGATTTCAGCAGCACCTAACAACACCTAGATTTCTGTTCAAATTTTAGCCGAAAGCTTGATAGCTTCTGACAGTTTGAAAACAGGTCTACTTCGGCCTACTTCCACAAACTGCCACACACCATTGACTTTCCGTTTGAATTTTTAACAGAAACTTGGATTTTTGATGCTACTGAAATCGTTTTTTTATTAAAATATTATCATGGGCTTGACTTGGCCAGTTTTTGGAAAGACCACTTTGGAGACCATTTTGCACGATGAACCTAAATATATTGCACTGAGGCGCCTGAAAACTGCTGAATGATGCATACAATGAAATTTGTCATTCGAAAAATTAATCGACTACATGCATGAGTGGATCAGTAAAATAAGCCAAAAAATAATATTCATGCCGTTCGATCAAACTAGATTCCTGAAAGAGAGGGAGGTTCTCTTCGCGGAGGACGATGAAAATATAGTTGGACGAAACATTTTGCAGAATTTTACAGCGACATTCCTAAAGACTCTTCCGGCGAACTTTGCATTCTCGCATGCATCACCGAACAGAAGCATCATGACAACATATAATAGAAGATGACTTGAAGACATTCCATGTCACTATTTGTGAATCTAGACAGCGAACTTCTCATTTAATCAGAGAAATACAGACCAATTCGGAGGCGCTCAGTAGACGCAAAAGGCTCGTGGTAGACATGGAGTACATATTATCCTGTGAAGGCCCTGTCTTAAATTCTTGTCCTGTAAAGGCGATAAGCTCGTGAAACTGGGTGGACCATTTACTTCCATAACAAGTCCAAATAAACTGGTTACAAATGAGAATGACAACCAGTGAGTTTGAGAACGATCATTAGCCATATCACCAACATTATTCTCAGGTCTTGATGCAACGCATTCGATCAGCGGTCAATCTCTCTGAACATTGATCATATCTAAACAACTGCATCTTTTATGACAATAAGAATCGTACGTGATTATTTTTAGAGTGTCCTCAAATGTGAACTGTACTATTGTAAAAAGTGCCTTCTCATTCAAATGATGTCAATGTTGAATTACGCCACTATGTATGTAGACCGAGTGGACATGATGATCATAGCCATAACTAAAAATGCTCCTTGGTAACATTTACCAACCAGTCGCATGAGCAAAAAGTTTATCGCTAAGTTTTTCATCTTCGAAATTTCCCTGAAGTTGGCAAATGTCAGTCTCTGACGAATGGTAATTAGCAATAACAATGGCAATATAAAAATGGCAAAGCATAGTGATCTCCACGAAACACACGCGTTTTTTAAATGCTTGCATTTTTATGCACGTGTAGGCCTATTTACTGGTTGTTCACGACTACCTTGTTTAGTCGCTATTGTGTCATAAAAAACAATTTGCTCTGTAGTAGAATGTAAATCGTTAATGCACGATAGTGTCCTGTTGAAGCGACATAGCACACTAATTTTTGGGATTGCTGTAGTGTCTAGCTCCAACATCTTCTGCTCTACTCGAGCTGATGATTTCTCAATCACCAAGCTTTATTCAGCCATTAGCTTAAAAATGTGACATGACTCAACGAAATTGTTTTATAGCTGGGAAATAAGTTTATTTCGCTCAAGAAATCACTGAATTTCTAAAAAGCCTAGAGGAAGAATCAAGACAAAGCATGGTGAAGCAAGGAAAGCAGAGAGTCAACACAGATTCCGAAGAATAATTCTTGTCATGTTGAGTAAATGTGAGTCCGCAATGGCTGAGAAATATGAGGTGTGGTAGGAGACATGGAAGAAAATTGCTCCTGCTCAGTCAGTGTAATAGTCGTGAGACCAAAATCGCTCCAGCTCAGCCGATGCAATAGCCACTGCCCACATATACACACTACAGAATTTCAATAAAGAAAATGACAACATATAACTTTGGTATTTCACAACGACTTACAAGTTGACACAGCCAAAAGGTTAAATGCTGTGTGTCAAATCCGGTTGCAAATAAATACTTGTGCATCTTCCTAGACACTTAAATGTTGCATACATTTATTTTGGGACAGCAGGTTGTTATTTTCTACGTTGTTCTAAATTTGCAGCGATTATCTAGCTGTCACTTGTTTATGCATTTCCTTGTAAATGTAATTTACACTAGTGTGATGCATGAATGGCTTTGGAATGAGAAGAATTCAGCAAAATATAGGTAGCAATTGACTTGATTATAATTTTTGGACTTTTGCTTGAAAATAATAAGCAAGGTGAGAATAATAAGAATGAGTTCAGACAATATGAATTCATTCCAGACAAACAAACTTCAGCCAATGAAATCAGCCAAAAATCGTGATGTAGTGCCAACTTTGACACGTGAGGATTTTTCTTCTCTACGGAATTATCTTGGACCCCACGACTCAAAACTGCTACAATTGCATTATCTTTCATCATGCAAAAATTCACAGATATTTCCGGCATGGTAAACGTATGAACTTAACAGACCGGACTAAAAGGAGGGTAACGAATAGGTTGCTCAATTGCAAACCTCTCCCCATTTTAGGAAAAGGTTTCTACTCCTTTGAATATAAAATTCAAACCATCTACATGGGTCCGCGCAGGGACGGAAGACTGTTTACGTTGAATCCCTATCTTGTCTCCATGACTTTCAAAAATGATGTCCATGTTGATGATGATCAACCACGGTAACACTCTCTACACACTGAGAACGCACCATCGGTCTTTATGAAACCAAGGCCTAACGGCAGGCAACCTTATCAAGAAAGAAAAATTTATACTCACCATGCCACACATGAACACCACTCTCCATCTTTCTTAGGCATTGAGGAAGCTCTTCACCAAATTTTGAATAATTATCATGTGGAAATTATCAGCATGCCTCTATGTGTCATGGAAAAGTCAGTGTGTTACATTTCATGATATGAAACGTCAACTTCAGATAATTCTAGAACGCTTTCAGCTACGAAGGTTGCATCGCGCTATAACGTCCAACTCTTGTCGTGTGATTAGTTTAGGAGAAGGCATTGCATTTATTCGCATTCAAGAGATGATTCTGTATAATGATCACTGCTACATCGTTATTCCAAAGCCCTCATGGGAAAAGTATAAAAGGGAAGTCTTTTGTGAATCATGAGTCTTCCCATCCGCATCATCAACGCCATGCGCGAAATGAATCTCGGAAGAGACATCGATTTAGAACAGTTGCACGCCCATCTTCCCGATTCAGTGTATCATCGGGGTCGGCCACAAATGTTGGTCATTCGCATGAGCAACGGTCGAAGTCTTCAAATCTTTCACTGCGGCAAAATGCAAGTCCTAGGAAACCTTTCTCATTTCGTGATGCAGTCCTTGTGTTACGAAGTCGTCAAGAAAATGCGAACACTCATGCCTCATCTACATCTCAGCCCCCTGACATTGAAGAATATAGTAGTGTCTGTTCAATTGAAGATGTTAGTGAATCTAGCAAACATTAAAACCAGCAATCATTGTATATTTTATGAAACTGAACTCTTTCCTGCTGCTCTGATTCGGAAGTGGCATCCTGTACATAGTGCAGTGTTTCACAACGGACATTGTATCATGACCGGTTTACATGATGTCAGTAAAGTAGCTGACATTGTTAAATCTTTAGTGCGTTATCTGTTTGAGTCACAGTTAATAGAATTGTGTTAACCACATGATGTGTTTTGAATGAGTCATCCCATTGCTGATGAACTATCGCCCACTGTTGCGATTGTATTGTTCATTGCATTCTATTGTTTGCCAGTCTTTTCAGCTATCGGCTGATGAGCTGTCGTTACTGCGCTGCGATGTTCGTGATCATGCCATGTAGATGACACAACAATTTCTGCTGCAATACAAGCTGGTCTTACGAACTTGGCTCTTTAATTCATATGCAACATTTTGGCGTCACGAAGCTATCGAATCTGCTCTACTGTGTTAATTGAACTTTACGCAAATGGCCAATCTTCCTATTCGTCAGCCCCAGTTGCCTCCTAATCCGACACATACTGATTTTTCATATTTCAAGCGTGAATTTGAGAACTTTTGTCAAATCATAAAGTTGGACGATGATTTGAAGTTACAGATGTTGCAGAACTGTCTTGACAGGGCTGGCATAGATGTTTTTGACGGTCTGCCTACGCCCAAATCCAACTATTCGGAGGCTATATCGAGACTTGAGGAATATTTTGGCACATCCTCGTCTCTTCTACTACGGAGAAGGAAGTTCTATATGGCTAGACAAGAACAAAATGAGCCTGCATCAATGTTCGCAGTCCGCTTGCGTCGTTTAGCCCAGGAGTGTGAATTTCCTGATACTTCATTTCTTCTACGCGATATTTTTGTCATGAATGTCCGTAATGATGCTCTTGGTGAGAGATTGCTCAGCAAGGATGCTGATAAACTGACATTTGAAGCAGCTGTAATTAAAGCTGAGGCTTTTGAGAGGGCTAGAAGTGAACGAACTGTAATTGCTACGTCGTCAAATGCTGTTACATACAATACAGCATCATATGTGCCTCGAAAATCAACTCGTGCTTGTTTCCGTTGTGGCTCTTCAAAACACCTGGCTAATGACCCTAAATGCCCTGCGAGAAACGAGGTCTGTTCTCGGTGCGGCACGAATGGACATTTCAAGAAAGTATGTCGCTCCAAGATGGGAATAAGCATGATGGAAATGGACAATTCAATAAATTCAACTTCTACAAGTACTTCTCAAGTGAATGCTGAAAATCAGTTTGACATATTTGCAACTACCTCCTCCGTTTCGGTAAATTGTTTGGATGAGTTAATACGAACTGTTCTGATTAATAGTGTTCCGGCTCGTACCACCACAATTCGCGCAAGACTGCATTGCTTTCTTCGATTCATCTTCAGATAGCCTGGCACCATGCCTCTGCTTGTTCGGACAGCGCCTCGCTAGGTATCCGCGAACTCCGCACGAAAAACATTTCCGGTAATCTTGCTTATTCTCTGACTACCTTGGTTGCTTTGATTTGGAAGAAACTTGAGCCACGAATGTAGCAGAGTTCTGTTCTTCCAGGCTGATCATCATTCTTGATCGTTTCACTAGATCGGCGAATGGCAAATCCTCAACGGAACTGAGGGCTTGAAGCTGTGTTCTGATAGATTGAGGAAGACCACGGACGAATGCGCAACGAATCCAAGCCTCATTGTTAGTTGGCTGTATCAAATGAGTAAGTCGGCGATTTTCAGCAAGGTAGATATCGACAGTTTCTTCACCACCTCTGTAACATCGATTAAAGAGAACGTCAAATACTGAGAAACAGTTCTGAGAGAATGCAAATTTAAAGCTGCCTTCAATTTGGAATAATCGCTTTTTTACATCGTCAGGCAAAAATTCGTAAACGGCGAATGCACCACCACTTAAAAATAAGGGCACAAATGTCTCCAATTCTTTTACACCTTGTAATCGAGCAACCAATTCAACTTTGCGAATCCATTCAGAGAAATCGTTTCCACCATCAAACTGTTTAATAATGTCACCACATTTAACCGATACTGACCACGTAGTTCTGACGTGATAGCTTGTAGCAAGAGCAGGCTAGTGTTCTACAGCAAGACATGTATTGAAAGCATGACAATACAGGCGGCGCAATCAACGCCCAAGTGAACATTGCTTGACCGTCCAGTCATTGACACAAACATCACATGACATATGCATTTCCTTGTAAATGTAATTTACACTAATGTGATGCATGAATGTTGGTGATGCATACCAAACAAAGACCTAATAGTAGCAAATCAGAATGACTCATTTTGCTCTATAAACCATTGCAAAGGTAAATCTCAGTAAAAAGAAACCTTTATTGAATTATTTCATCTACACAACATGTTGACTATCAAACAAAGTCGTCGATGTAAACACACTCAATCATGACATGTTTAACAACGTATGCATTTCCTTCCATCGTCTCTTCCATTCTCTCTGTAATTTTCTCCATATGTCGTCCATGAAATAGGTCACTAAGAGTAATCTATTCTGAGCAATAGGATCCAAAACGAAGTGGTTTTTTCAAATCTTTCAACTCAAAGAAGCAATGAGTCTACCCTTCACATCTTGAGGTTATAAACTCTATCAATCTCTTGGAGAGGAAGACTTTTAGTTGCTGCCACTTTCACATCATTCATCTTTACTTTAAATGTAAGTTTCCAATCTTGTAAAAATCCATCGAATCCTTGTTGATTAAGAGTTAAATCACACATGTGGTTACTTAATGTAAGATGTGTCATCATAAACGTTGTGAACACTCACTAGATTTAATATTGCTTCAATGACTTCCACTATGAATAAAACAGAAATAACAATCATGTTCGACTGTAAGTTAATTCAACATTAGTCAAAATTCACAAAGCAATCAGAGAGTAGTGAACACAATTCATGAAAAGATCATCACTCATTCGCAAGGAGTGAAAACATGTTCTACATATACCCATGCTGTTGACAATAATGTAGATGCAGTTCATAAACATCATAAAGACTACAATGCCAGCGTGAAGAGAGTTTTGTAATGTAGGTGGCTTTATTTCTAGTATTACAATGTGATGCTGGTCTGTAAAGGTGATGTCTCTCACCGAAACATACAGCCATATCAAAAATCATTTCATCTCTAAACTTCTTTTGATCACAATGCATATGATAGTATTGTCTTACACGATCTACCCAACATGGTAAATATAAGTTGACAATGTGTAACTGAAGTGTTGCCGCTTCTCGTTCACTATCATTTCCATATATTTTAACAATATGAAAACATGACAGCCATCGTTTTAAATCACTTATTAAATACGTTTCATTTACAAATCCAATATGAATCAAAATAGAAGGATCAAGTCCGTGCACATGACGTCGTGACCATTCGTCTTTGATAAATCTATGATACACACTAACAACAGTTTGATCGTTTTCCCTCATTGCAATAGCACTCAACTCCTGCATTGGAATCCCCTCACTGTCTATGAAGATGACAACCTACAATATCAAAAAAACTTAATGTACATTACATTGAGTAGGAACTTTACAAGGATGTCTGTCCTTCAAATAACAAAAGATACATGCAACATGATTGCAATGTATTAATTGAATATAACGCACAAGACCGCGTTTTCCACATTCACTACAAACTAACTGATTAGAATGCTTAAGAATTCTCTTTGGTGGCAACACCACTTTCTTTGATACACGACAACGTTTAGGTTTGGTGACAGGTTCTTGACACTCTTTGACACATGAATAAATGACTTTCTCAATGTGATCGAGACCTGTTAACTCAGATTGATGATGAATTTGAGCAATACGCAAATTGAGAGAAATCAAATTACCGTCAGATTGATGAAGTCCCACATAAACAGCAGGCACCTCAATACGAAAGGAATAAAAGCCTGCACCTAGCGTTGACAATTCTGTTTCAACTGATTGTTCAACTGTCACTCCTGAAGTGACTTTACAATACTTGCTTTGTAAAATGAAGCAGCGAATGCCGCGATACAAAGGTTTATAATATGAAGTTTTCTTTTCTGGCCACAACTACAATAGTTCAGTTGGAATAAGAGCCTTTTGCCTCACAACGTCTTCTAAAATGTCAAGCTGTTGACGCAACCAATTATCGATAGGGATACTCAGGTTTTGACCGCAACGATTAACTTGCGCATCCACTTTTGGTAAGTATACCGCCGGCGTTTGAAGATAGAGTCGAACACCGTTGTAGCGCACTTGTAGGTGGGATAGCCTTGAATTACCTTTTCAATTTTCGGATTCCACAGCTCGAGATGATGAGGATTGAGTAATGCAGCAGTAGGAGTAGGCTTCATGGCCATGGCAGTATGTAACGAAGGAATACCACTAAGTACATTCATGATCATCAGAGAAAAGAAAATCCTTAGCTTAGCGGTGACATATGAGGTGGCCCTCAAGAGGACCTTTTGCTGCGTTCACATTATTTAAAGCTCATCACCAAAGTCTAGCTCCTCCTCTTCATCTACTAAACTAATGAGTGTACCCTTCCGCCTCGAATTAAGTTTCAATTCCTTAAAGGACTTGAAGGCAAAGCGTTTAGGTGGCGGTGGTGGTGGTGGCGGCGATGGTTCAACAAAATATGTTTGTACAATCATCGGCCACACTATCTCCTGCTTCTCTCTTCTAAAATATTGGTAAGGTTTAGGCCACACAGTCATGACACTCACTTGCAAAATTCGAAAACAGGATTGAATCGGACAAAATTGAGACGGAGAATGACTTTTGCAAGTCACACACGCTTTTCAAGTCAAGAGAATGAAATGAAGAGAAAATGGGGAGATGACTGCTTTTATAGGCTACTGCGAATCCACACATGACAATATGATAGCCAATATGAGAACTCCATTTCTCCCCTGACTTTGTTGCCGCAGGGAAAAGGAGGCACGCGGATGACTGACTCATGATTGCTTTTCCCAAATCTTGTAGTCAAATCTAGTTTAGCACATTGATCTGAATATGAATGTGTTTTATGCGACATAAGAGCAATTTGGATCCATGCTCATGAAATGAATATAGTTGAGATGCAATTTTCGCCATGTGTCGCTGATAGAAATCTTTAGGATCATGTATCGTCTCTGCAGAATATGATGCAAAATGAAACATTGCACGTTCATCCGCATGTTCATCAGTCAATGTCTCAAATTCGATCTCTGCAACTAAACGTCCTTTCACATCTTTATTCATCAAACTGTCCATGAGCTGTTGGAAAACGAAGCAACCTTTAGCGATAGCGAATTCTAAGTCTGCCTTCTCATGATGAAATGAGATGATGTAGTCCCTAATCACACCTGGAAGACTTTGTCGATGAAAACGTAGAGAACAAAATTCATCAATAAACTCTACTGCATCTGTCATCTTTCATCCTATCACATCTGAGACATAGCATGAATGACACAGTTCTAACAAGATTCTTACAGTCGTTTAGAATGAAACACTGTCTAATGTTGAACGTTTGTCTCGTATTTTCATTCACATGAGATTGCTTTCTACAGAAGAAAGAAGACTGTGGTGTGTTGCATGTGGTGCAAGGGTGGCCTCCTGTTTCATCCCTTCATCATTTAGCCTCGGTGATAGAGGCAAGCAGAAATCATGGTTCATTCCCACATGTATGGCTAATGGCTATACTGCGGGAGACAAGTACAATAGAGATTTTATAAGCAACCTGTGGCAGATAGCTAAATGTCGTCCTAGCGGTCAGAATACAACGTTGAGACGAAAGGCAATCACTTGGAAACATGACACAGAGAGGTTTCACAAGGATTGCAATTACCAACGTCCCGTGCAGTACTCATCGCTACGGACTTCACCGCTGTCTCGAAAGAACGCCCACTAACAAGAGGTATTACACCGAAAATCTCCGTGACTTGCACCGTCAATGACTTGATAGCAAGACATGACACTTAGCGTGCTTGATAGCAAGCCGTTTTTGAATATAGAGAGTGGTCTGATAGCAAGCCAGCAACCCTTTAGGTGTTAAGCTCTTGAATCCGTTACAGACAGTACTCAGAGGGGATCTTATCCCAGCTCCAAGGCCTCGACCCACAAATCCAACCTCGGGCGGACAAAGATTGCGTCATGTCACTGTGTTGGTATCCAGGCCCCGAATTTGACATAAAAACGGGTGGAGTTGTTTACAAGAGGAAACATCCCAAGTCGTTGTCTTTTTTTAGCTTGATAGCAAGCCGTAATTCACAAGCGTTTTGCAATGGAGATGTTTAGTAGCCACCCATGACAAGATAGCTAAGACTCAACCGATTGGCGTTCAAAGTGCTACGTTGACTGTGTCAAATGCCCAACATGAGTTGCCCAGAGGTTTTGGTCTAAAATATGACACACTCCCTTGCCACACTTATCACTACGGCATCATCCGCTGTCCCGAAGGAACACCCTGTCATAGGAATATTACAGCGAAACTCTCCGTAGGATGCACGCTTTGAGTGATTTTGTCTGATAGCAGCTTGCTAAAGGCAAATGTGAAATGTAAAGACATGAGAACTCTCGTACACACTTATAAATGCCTTCGTTGAATTCAGCAGGGTCGAAAACCCCAGAAAACCTCCAAAAATAACGAATTAAAATTTTTCAGCATGTTAGCACTACTTGTAAAACGTTTATGAGTAGTCTATGACTTGACCTGAATCATGAGCTCTCGAACAAACGTTGAACGAAGTCCATCCGATTCCTACAAGCAGAGAACTAGAGAGAAGTTTAGGCCTACTAAGATGGCCTGGAGACTAGGCCATCTCCTGGCTCTCCACTCACTCTGACAACTTAGGTGAGTGCGGCAATCGAAAAATCTGCCTTGGCTTCCTGCGTAAACCCGGTTTTTGGAGATTTCCGATGCTATCATCGGAGCTCCGGAGTTCACCTACCTGTACCTCGACTGGCGATTGAACTGATTCACTCAAGTAGAGACTCCACTTATATAGTCGAGAGAAGTCGGTCTTTCCTGCCTCCTTCCTTCCCGTTATTTCCAAAACCCTTCTCTGTTTCCCAAAACCTTCTCTGGTTTTCCAAGTCTGCCTGTTGGCTTGCCTGCCAGGAGGGGGGTGGGGTTTGAACTCTTTTTCTCCGATTGAGCTGGGAACAAGTTTCCAGACCCAAAATTTCACGTAGATTCCGAATTTGCCATCGGTTTCCCTCTCCAAGCACTCCTTCATCCCCCAAAAATGGCCGTTCTTATCCCAAAATGTCCAAAACATGCGAAATCCTAAGGCTGTAAAACACGACAGGAGACGTGTCTCAACTTTTGCTATAAACCCATCCATTTGATACAGAAAGTGATGAGGATTCCAAATCTGAAAGCCGTTTCTTCATACGATCTTTCTTCATTCGATCGGGGGTCTGTTTTCCAAGTCTCGTCCGACTAAACTGGAAACAACTTTCCTATCCCAAAATTCACATAGATTCCGAGGGAGATGAGTCATCGCTGTACATTTGCACTTGTTTTTAGCCGTCGTCGTATTTCAGGGCTAGATTGAGTAGATAATTGTCTTCGCAAGCGTTTTCTCTCTTTAATCAGAGGCAAAGCCCACCATGGAAGATTGATCTTTTAGCGCAGTCAGTGACATTGCAGACGCTTGTCACAACATTGCTTTAATGCTCCTTCGAGATCTTCAGTCATCTTGTCAACTTCATCAGGAGATGTAGGAAAACGGGAAAATAAGTTCATGGCATGAAACTGGGAGATCAATTCTTCCGATAATGGTCGCCAATCAGTTATATGACTAGTCCGCCATCGATTTGGTAAATTAGCTGTAGTATCATTATTCATAATCATACTGCACTGTAAACTGTACACCGCTAGAAACATCTAAAATAACTGTCAAACTTCACAGAAAATATTCGTAAATGTCTGTAAAAATATTGACGTCATAACATGATGAGTGATGACGTAACAGTAAAATCCGTTCATAACAGTTAAAACAAACGTCTGTTTTTACGGATATTTACAGTTCAGTCTGTAAAAACCGTGAAACTAATTTTAGCTTTTAATTTCAACGGATATTTTCGGTTTACAGTGCAGCATTCATTGAGCACGACACAATAATAGGGAGATGATCTGAGCCAATGTCACTTCCAATTCTGCAGGAAAGCATTGAGGCTATGTCAGGCGACGCAAAAGCCCAATCTAGACAGGTGGAAAATCCGTCGAAACGTGATGAAATGTTGGTATCTGAGGATCATTAATAATGACAGATCCAGAGCTTATTTTGAATAGAGATATGTATGAGGCAGGTAGTATTGGGGTACATACTACCAGTAGCATAGAAAACAATGACCTGATTGAAGAAATGTACCACTAACTTTTCAGTCAGGTCTTTGTTTTCTATGCTACTGGTACGATGCTATGGAACCCAGTACTACCTGCCTCATACATACCTCTATTTCCCATTTCCTATATATTTTTATGATATCATTGTAGAAAAAAATTTTGAATCTTATGTATGCATAAGTCAAAATTTCTTTTTACCTGAAGATGTTCACTGAGTAGTGATTGAAATTAATAGCATTATAAATAAATAAGATGACATCAAATTATTCTTGACTCTTCCCTATCAACAAAATATGCTTTTTAGTTAAGACTTTTTCAAATATGAACAATTATTCAATAAGTCAAAAATAAGAATTCAAATTCAAATTCATAATTTCCTGTTCACAAAGGGAAGAGCGATGCCTTCAGCAATTTTTGTGTCACGAGATGCATACACACGAAATGTTCAAATAAAAATGCACAGAGAAATTCAGGAATGTGGAAGACCACCTGCTTTAGCGGGATTCCACTGTCCAATTTTCAGGTCATCCTTACATTCTCAATTGCAAGTCAAATGTTGCATGTTGGCTAATGCCGCACGCGGTATTTATAAGGTAGGTCCTAAAAGACTTGTTGGAAATTTTCTACTAATTGCACATAACATCATTCATGCCCAAAATCAAACAGCTATTGAAAGACGTTAATAGCAATCTAATATTGTTCTCACTCGTTGATTCATTTCCTGTATTGATTGATTTCCCCAATGATTCCATTATCTGCTTAAATTTGGATCGCAGTAGAGCATAAAGTAAAAAAACATTAGAAGCATGCGTCAACATTTTTCCAATTGCCACTGAAATCATGATTTTTTAAAGCAGGCGGTTTAAATAATTTTAACTATTCTTTGAGTTAAATTTATCCATTTGTTTCCTTTTGTATGATCCTATGCCACACATGTATATTTCAAATTACAAACGACAGCAACTTACTTCATTGCTTCACCTTTGAAGATCTCGTAGGTGGTCGCGACCTTTGGAATCGGTCCACCGTTGCGTGTCCACACAAACTTTGGCTTCGGATAGCCTGATTTCAGATCACAAATAAGAATTAAATTCGATTCTTTTATAGCTTCGTAGTCGTTGGCATTTCGTTTTAATCCACTAACAAGCGAAGAGATTTTAGGAGGTACTGAAAGCAATGTATGTATAGTAAGCATTGTCATAAAAAAATCAAGAATGATTTGATTGACTTTTTCTACTGCCATCAATAAATGTGCAATAGATAAGTAAGCAAAATGCTACACCTTTTTCAGTTCATGTATCGAATCGCTAAATTCAATTTTAAAAGTACTCAAATTAATAATAGGCTAGTTCTTCAATTCAGACATTCAGTGGCTAATTTCTGATGTCATCAATCTCATTTCAAGTACACAGCTTCTCATTTCTGATATTTAATTATTGACGACAGAGAAAATTGCTGTCACACATCTGAACTCATGAATAATATTCGCGATTCATTGATAGATATCTGCATAAAAACCAATGAAGTTCCGTTTGTCGATTGATTACTCTTCAAATATGCCCAAAACATCGCAACTCTTGGTTTCAAAAGAAAAGGATTGTTGGTACATATGAGTGTCATGTAGACATTTGCTGGAGTCCCACACCGTGAGCATGGAATGTCGATCGTCCGCAAGGTGGAGCAAGGAATGTTCTTTTGGATAGAGAACGTCCGTGTGTCCATCCCGAATTCACTTCGGCGCCAGTAAATGCTGAGTTGCGACTTCGCAGGCAGGAAAAGGTGAGTATCTGCGACCATTCGGCTGCCAAAGTGTTGGACGGACTCTGATAGCGTTGCAATTGTCACGTGATGTGCCACAGCAACGAAATATAGCAATAGTAAGAGCTAACAGAACAAGAATGGCTAACTGGTTACTCCGAAACACACAGATAGAACAGCATGCATTGATAAAAGCAGCTTTCGCTTATGATTGAGAAGGCCATCAAATGAGCTCGAGAGGCCAACTGCATACGAGTTGTTTATGCACGTCAATCTCGCAACTATAACTTATTCTCATCAAATTTGAAACGGGTGACTTTGCCTATCATCATCGAAATCCGTGGTCGATAGCTGATCAACATGTTCTCTTGATATTGTTCGATAGGGGGCTTCAAATGCTCACAGTCCTTACCTGGCAGGCCTATGAATGTAGAGAACGTCAGAGAAATGTGTATCACCTTCATTGAACGCTATATTTCAATGGAGTAGGCAACTTTGCTACCTGGGACTGCATGAAGGTACACGGTGTATATGCATGTACAAATGAAAAAAGATGTTCGTTGGATCTAAGCAGCAAATTTGACTATTGATTTTTCTAGAAATAAGTCTTGCTTTTTTTAATTGCATTTCATAATTTTTCATGCTTTTAGAAGGCCGCTATTGGCGAAAGCTCAAGGGAAATTGATAAAAATACAATTAATGCAGCAAAGCCTACTTCCTAAAAATTAAAAATAACATCTAATATGAATCTATATAAATATATTCATACATTACAGGGAACTGAGATGTATCCCAGAACAAGGCTTGAGTGAATCTTCTTTCAAAAACATCCAGCATTTGCATTTGTTTTCAGTTTATTTACCATCGTTTTGACAATTCTACAGCTGCATTGAGATAAATCTTCAATGTAATCTTGCATCTCAGTTCATTAATGAATAATCTCAAGGCAAAATGCATTTTTATCTTTGATTTGAGATAATTAATGATTGAATATCGCATTCGCATACATGAATTGGAAAAGGTGTATATTGGGAAGCACATCAGATGATGCGCTTTTCTCTACATTTAGATGAACAACAACAAATTAATAAAATTTAGATATTGGGCAGCACCTTTTGGGCACAATTAACATTTACAGCAAGAACATTCGAAAAGTAAAATAAAAGAGAAACTGAAGCTCTGAGATGTTTTCTGGTGAACAAATAATAACTTGATGATGATCAAACCCTGTTTAGGCTTGTGATTGACCCACAGTTCAGTAATTTGACCCTAGACAAGATTGTTTAATGCAAATATTTACATGCATAGGGTGTTCGCGATCTTCTGGCGGATTTTTGTCACTTTTGGTACATATACAACAGCGTTTTGCACTAAGTCATTCGAGCTATGCATACCTAAACTATGTAAATATGTACATAGATTTTATTATGTACAGCATTGATTACATCGGATATGCAAAAATCAATGATATGAAAAAAACCCATGCATTTACTGTCTTTTTTATGATTCGATCTCACTATGGAGCATCGAGACTTGACAAATGAGCAGATGGCTTTGTAGTCGCACAGTCTGCGACATTTTATTAGGACCACCCATATTTTTTACGTTTTTTTGCATTCAGCTATTTGTTGATGTCATATTATCTTTCACCCTTGTCTATATATTAAAAATTACCCTTGCCAACAATATACCATAACAAAAACA
>CAJQUW010015429.1:0-70334 GCA_907163375.1 Prostheceraeus crozeri
CAATGTTGTTCTGAAAGGTTATTACTATGAGACCGGAGCTTTTTTTACACCTATGAGAGTGAGAGGGGGTCAGTGGAACCCCTATCACTATTTCGTAGTTTACTTGCATAAATCGTTATCAAAAAAACATTAGTAAGTAAGTTGATTTTAAGTAAAACAATGGTTAATGCGTTGTACGCAGGTCGATTATAACTGATCGACCCTCAGCATTCCTCTGTAAACACATGTGAAAATATGGTTGTTTTTCATCATTCAAACAACACTTGTAGCACAGAACAAAAACCATATCCAAGTTGTACTAAGAAGCGGCTTTACGATATTTTTTGTCACTATTAAGCCTCAGATAGGTGATTATAAATAAAATTGATTTAATTCCATACACCAAAACCTTTCCATTTGTCCATTCTTTAACATTTATCGGAGGCTACCAGAAATAGTGGCCTAAATTGACTCAAATTTGCTGTACTTTTAGAACATAAAAGGACAGCTGTGGAGATCTCAAAACTCATCAATTAATTGCTGCTGTAAAAAGTTTGTGAGCAGTCTGGTTTTGGTGATCACTATGAATATAATAAAAGTTTTCATTTGGACACTGATTTATGTCGAGTTGCTCATGTATAGGCCAACCAGTCACGCAAGACTAGGCCTATGTGAGAACGCAAACTATTCACATTTTACGATCTTCCAATACAATACACATCTACGTGCATGATGTACACAATGAATAGAGGATTTCCACTCTTTATCCACCATCTTGGATATGTCCGAAATCATGTTTCATCTAATTACAAAAATTTTGTGATGGGAATTTCTACACCCTCTGAGATCTGAATAGCGGGGGGGGATCCAGTGTACCCCGTTGGCCTATCTACCACACTTCTACTAATTCAATTGAGATGAAATAATACTTGCAGATTCACTGTCAAAAATGATGATTTTACACGGGCATGAGAGGCTGACATATCCTCAGCACAAAAAGTAAAATAGAAAAATATGGCTCCGGGGTCCACTAGACCCCCTCAGGTCTCTGAGGGTTAGAGCTTAAATTAACGCAATTTTTCCAAATTCTCTTCAAATGCTGTTTACAGTATCAACTTCAAATCTTCATATCAACAAGATTTGAATATTTGAATTTGTGCATTTTAATGTACATTTCACTGCTCAGGAACTGTAGAGAAATTAAGTGTTGAAGACAATTTTCAAACTGTCAGCTTTTGGATGAATGATTTTATTATGATAAGTGAATGTAATCTCAGACAATCTGGACACTTAAATAATGTTTCTCATCTGAATGCAATTCATGTAAATTGAAAGGGGATATAGAAAATTGTGCAGTCGAGATCTAATTCATGAATGACATGGTTTTCTTGTTCAAAAGTGGTACAATGCCTTTTGTGTCAATTTATGCCCGTAAACGTGCATGTTTTATGCAGATATCGACACAGATGACGGTTAATGTGCTTCCATGAGGCATGCGTGAACTCATCAAGTGTTTACGTGTTCTACCATCGAATATAGGTCATTTCTCTATAAGGAGTTTCTGTGATTATGTCAACAGATTTTCACTTTCCCACTATAGCTTTCGAAGCAAGTTACATTTCAATAGAATGAGTCAATCTTCTCTCGTAAATCAACAATGTATGGAAAGTGGAGTTTCTGCTTAACCTTGCTTTGAATATTTGTGATTATTCTATAAAGTCAATAATTCTGCTTTGTTCCAAGATCTTTGAGAAACTGTTTACTCTCTCGCCCTAGCATGTGACTTTCAAAATCATTGACATGTGAAGAGTCAATACAACAATCTTAACACTCGAACTTGGAAGCTCCAAACCCGTCAATTGACGATTTTAAGAATGAAAATGTTCCCAAGATTTGAACAAGGTGTTGACTTCCATTTTCCTTTTATGATATTTCTTCATTCACAGAGTCATTCCAGAAGAAACTTGTGGCTATTGAAAAATTACACAGATGTATGAAATACAGGTCTTTGTACCTTCAATCATCGATGCCGTCAACTATTACGATATCAAATGTTATTGATCAAAAAATTGGTTTGATGACTGCTATTCATCACATAATGAGATCTATGATCATGTCAGGATATTCGTGTATTGCTTTTATGGTGATGGTAATGAGTTATCAAAATCCTCTAATTACTCATTGCTCACTTTATTATCATTGCAAAAAAGTAATAAGTTGCATTAGAATAAAGCACATTGCCAGAAATAATGAAAATCAAATATTCGAAGCTTTATCATAAATAATCTCACTAATAAGTAAGCTGTATTTGCAGTCAGAAGTTATTCATCAAAAGCATTGACTAGAAACGATAGCCTGGCATTTGCCGCAGACGGGACGATGACACCGTCTACATAGGTTAACTGTTCGATTCTTTTGGCAGTACAAGTGCATGGACTTCACAGGTCGTCACTCTCTTTTCGAGAGGTAGTCCGGGATCTGATGGTATCATCGCGATTTCATCGGCATCTTTTCTGAGCTCCTTTGAAAATTGTTGAAGAAAAGTTCGTCTGCTAATACGAAGAAGTGTTTGCTGTCGATAAAGCACCCATGCAGTCACTCCTGCCAGGTCAAATATGTCATAGAACACCACCAATGGCCAGCGTCGACAGCCAGCCTTTCGTTGAGAACTGCCGGCATATTTGGTCAAGCATGTTTACTCCATGCTTGATGTTGCTTTCGTAAAGAACCGTTTTTGGCTTTGTCTTGCGACCTTCTTTACAAACAGGTCCGCGATGTTGAGTTGACAGATGATACCGGTATACAGCAATGATATCAAAGGATGTTCCCTAATGACTTCGGTGTTGCTATGACTCGACGTTGTCCTTCACATAGACTGTTTACGCTGTGCTGTAGCGAGTTAGCCAAAATCCACTTCTCTACACTGTAAACCGCACTCTACCAAACCGATGAAATACTTGCAAACGAATGTTTAATTGCTTTTCATTTGGTGGCGTTTATTACTGTTTGGCAGCAAAGCAACCAGACCTACCATGGTGCCTACCAGATGCTTCTCTTTCTTCTAGTCACATAAGTATGTTAATATAGCACACCTAACTGTAGATCAAATACTTTTCATAATATTCTACCATGAATGACGCCAAATTTCTACCAATAGAAAAGTTGAAATCAATGCTATCGATAATTGTTCATCCGATTGTCATTTGAATTCCCCATAATCGACTTCAATTTAGTCTCATTTCAAGTTTTTCTTTGTTGTCACCAGTGGTTGATTTCTCCTACCGCAGAAAGTACATGTATTGTATATTTCTGAAATTGACTTAGATAAATGAAGTTTGACAATTTTCAATGCCTTGTCATGATTTACATGGTGATTCTTCAAAGTTTGCAATGGAATGAATAAAGGCATATTTCAAATTTGATTTGTATTTTGTAGTAACGTATTGAGTTATTTTCATGACAATTCAAGATTGGTGCAGCGAACGACTTCTCAGATACTTTTTACCTCATTATGATGACGAAAATTTCGTATTTTACGAATAACGCAAATTTATCTAATATTCGCCAATGTTGTTCTGAAAGATTAATCCTCAGAGACCGGAGCTTTTTTACACCCTCTGAGAGCTGAGAGGGGGTCCAGTGGACCCCTATCACATATTCTTAGTTTACTTGCATAAATCGATATCAAAAGATTAGTAAAGTTGATTTTAAGTAAAACAATGGTGTTTGCGTGTAGCAGGTCGATATAACTGATCGACCTCAGCATTCCTCAGTAAACACATGGGAAAATATGGTGTTTTCATCAGTCAACAACATTTAGCACAGTATCAGTTGTACTAAGAAGCGGCTTTACGATATTTTTTGTCACTATGAAGCCTCAGATAGGTGATTATAATGAAATTGATTTAATCCATACACCAAAACCTTTCCATTTGTCCATTCTTTCACATTTATCGAAGGCTACCAGAAATAGGCCTAAATTGACTCAAATTTGCTGTACTTTTAGAACCTAAAGACAGCTGTGGAGATCTCAAACTCATCAATTAATTGCTGCTGTAAAAAGTTTGTGAGCAGTCTGGTTTTGGTGATCAACTATGAATATAATAAAAGTTTTCATTTGGACACTGATTTATGTCGAGTTGCTCATGTATAGGCCAACCAGTCACGCAAGACTAGGCCTATGTGAGAACGCAAAATATTCACATTTTACGATCTTCCAATACAATACACATCTACGTGCATGATGTACACAATGAATAGAGGATTTCCACTCTTTATCCACCATCTTGGATATGTCCGAAATCATGTTTCATCTAATTACAAAAATTTTGTGATGGGAATTTCTACACCCTCTGAGATCTGAATAGGGGGGGGGGATCCAGTGTACCCCGTTGGCCCGTTGGCCTATCTACCACACTTCTACTAATTCAATTGAGATGAAATAATACTTGCAGATTCACTGTCAAAAATGATGATTTTACACGGGCATGAGAGGCTGACATATCCTCAGCACAAAAAGTAAAATAGAAAAATATGGCTCCGGGGTCCACTAGACCCCCTCAGGTCTCTGAGGGTTAGAGCTTAAATTAACGCAATTTTTCCAAATTCTCTTCAAATGCTGTTTACAGTATCAACTTCAAATCTTCATATCAACAAGATTTGAATATTTGAATTTGTGCATTTTAATGTACATTTCACTGCTCAGGAACTGTAGAGAAATTAAGTGTTGAAGACAATTTTCAAACTGTCAGCTTTTGGATGAATGATTTTATTATGATAAGTGAATGTAATCTCAGACAATCTGGACACTTAAATAATGTTTCTCATCTGAATGCAATTCATGTAAATTGAAAGGGGATATAGAAAATTGTGCAGTCGAGATCTAATTCATGAATGACATGGTTTTCTTGTTCAAAAGTGGTACAATGCCTTTTGTGTCAATTTATGCCCGTAAACGTGCATGTTTTATGCAGATATCGACACAGATGACGGTTAATGTGCTTCCATGAGGCATGCGTGAACTCATCAAGTGTTTACGTGTTCTACCATCGAATATAGGTCATTTCTCTATAAGGAGTTTCTGTGATTATGTCAACAGATTTTCACTTTCCCACTATAGCTTTCGAAGCAAGTTACATTTCAATAGAATGAGTCAATCTTCTCTCGTAAATCAACAATGTATGGAAAGTGGAGTTTCTGCTTAACCTTGCTTTGAATATTTGTGATATTCTATAAAGTCAATAATTCTGCTTTGTTCCAAGATCTTTGAGAAACTGTTTACTCTCTCGCCCTAGCATGTGACTTTCAAAATCATTGACATGTGAAGAGTCAATACAACAATCTTAACACTCGAACTTGGAAGCTCCAAACCCGTCAATTGACGATTTTAAGAATGAAAATGTTCCCAAGATTTGAACAAGGTGTTGACTTCCATTTTCCTTTTATGATATTTCTTCATTCACAGAGTCATTCCAGAAGAAACTTGTGGCTATTGAAAAATTACACAGATGTATGAAATACAGGTCTTTGTACCTTCAATCATCGATGCCGTCAACTATTACGATATCAAATGTTATTGATCAAAAAATTGGTTTGATGACTGCTATTCATCACATAATGAGATCTATGATCATGTCAGGATATTCGTGTATTGCTTTTATGGTGATGGTAATGAGTTATCAAAATCCTCTAATTACTCATTGCTCACTTTATTATCATTGCAAAAAAGTAATAAGTTGCATTAGAATAAAGCACATTGCCAGAAATAATGAAAATCAAATATTCGAAGCTTTATCATAAATAATCTCACTAATAAGTAAGCTGTATTTGCAGTCAGAAGTTATTCATCAAAAGCATTGACTAGAAACGATAGCCTGGCATTTGCCGCAGACGGGACGATGACACCGTCTACATAGGTTAACTGTTCGATTCTTTTGGCAGTACAAGTGCATGGACTTCACAGGTCGTCACTCTCTTTTCGAGAGGTAGTCCGGGATCTGATGGTATCATCGCGATTTTATCGGCATCTTTTCTGAGCTCCTTTGACAATTGTTGAAGAAAAGTTCGTCTGCTAATACGAGGAAGTGCTTGCTGTCGATAAAGCACCCATGCAGTCACTCCTGCCAGGTCAAATATGTCATAGAACACCACCAATGGCCAGCGTCGACAGCCAGCCTTTCGTTGAGAACTGCCGGCATATTTGGTCAAGCATGTTTACTCCATGCTTGATGTTGCTTTCGTAAAGAACCGTTTTTGGCTTTGTCTTGCGACCTTCTTTACAAACAGGTCCGCGATGTTGAGTTGACAGATGATACCGGTATACAGCAATGATATCAAAGGATGTTCCCTAATGACTTCGGTGTTGCTATGACTCGACGTTGTCCTTCACATAGACTGTTTACGCTGTGCTGTAGCGAGTTAGCCAAAATCCACTTCTCTACACTGTAAACCGCACTCTACCAAACCGATGAAATACTTGCAAACGAATGTTTAATTGCTTTTCATTTGGTGGCGTTTATTACTGTTTGGCAGCAAAGCAACCAGACCTACCATGGTGCCTACCAGATGCTTCTCTTTCTTCTAGTCACATAAGTATGTTAATATAGCACACCTAACTGTAGATCAAATACTTTTCATAATATTCTACCATCAATGACGCCAAATTTCTACCAATAGAAAAGTTGAAATCAATGCTATCGATAATTGTTCATCCGATTGTCATTTGAATTCCCCATAATCGACTTCAATTTAGTCTCATTTCAAGTTTTTCTTTGTTGTCACCAGTGGTTGATTTCTCCTACCGCAGAAAGTACATGTATTGTATATTTCTGAAATTGACTTCGATAAATGAAGTTTGACAATTTTCAATGCCTTGTCATGATTTACATGGTGATTCTTCAAAGTTTGCAATGGAATGAATAAAGGCATATTTCAAATTTGATTTGTATTTTGTAGTAACGTATTGAGTTATTTTCATGACAATTCAAGATTGGTGCAGCGAACGACTTCTCAGATATTTTTTACCTCATTATGATGACGAAAATTTCGTATTTTACGAATAACGCAAATTTATCTAATATTCGCCAATGTTGTTCTGAAAGATTAATCCTCAGAGACCGGAGCTTTTTTACACCCTCTGAGAGCTGAGAGGGGGTCCAGTGGACCCCTATCACATATTCTTAGTTTACTTGCATAAATCGATATCAAAACATTAGTAAAGTTGATTTTAAGTAAAACTATGGTGTTTGCGTGTAGCAGGTCGATATAACTGATCGACCTCAGCATTCCTCAGTAAACACATGGGAAAATATGGTGTTTTCATCAGTCAACAACATTTAGCACAGTATCAGTTGTACTAAGAAGCGGCTTTACGATATTTTTTGTCACTATGAAGCCTCAGATAGGTGATTATAATGAAATTGATTTAATCCATACACCAAAACCTTTCCATTTGTCCATTCTTTAACATTTATCGAAGGCTACCAGAAATAGGCCTAAATTGACTCAAATTTGCTGTACTTTTAGAACCTAAAGACAGCTGTGGAGATCTCAAACTCATCAATTAATTGCTGCTGTAAAAAGTTTGTGAGCAGTCTGGTTTTGGTGATCAACTATGAATATAATAAAAGTTTTCATTTGGACACTGATTTATGTCGAGTTGCTCATGTATAGGCCAACCAGTCACGCAAGACTAGGCCTATGTGAGAACGCAAAATATTCACATTTTAAGATCTTCCAATACAATACACATCTACGTGCATGATGTACACAATGAATAGAGGATTTCCACTCTTTATCCACCATCTTGGATATGTCCGAAATCATGTTTCATCTAATTACAAAAATTTTGTGATGGGAATTTCTACACCCTCTGAGATCTGAATAGCGGGGGGGGGATCCAGTGTACCCCGTTGGCCTATCTACCACACTTCTACTAATTCAATTGAGATGAAATAATACTTGCAGATTCACTGTCAAAAATGATGATTTTACACGGGCATGAGAGGTTGACATATCCTCAGCACAAAAAGTAAAATAGAAAAATATGGCTCCGGGGTCCACTAGACCCCCTCAGGTCTCTGAGGGTTAGAGCTTAAATTAACGCAATTTTTCCAAATTCTCTTCAAATGCTGTTTACAGTATCAACTTCAAATCTTCATATCAACAAGATTTGAATATTTGAATTTGTGCATTTTAATGTACATTTCACTGCTCAGGAACTGTAGAGAAATTAAGTGTTGAAGACAATTTTCAAACTGTCAGCTTTTGGATGAATGATTTTATTATGATAAGTGAATGTAATCTCAGACAATCTGGACACTCAAATAATGTTTCTCATCTGAATGCAATTCATGTAAATTGAAAGGGGATATAGAAAATTGTGCAGTCGAGATCTAATTCATGAATGACATGGTTTTCTTGTTCAAAAGTGGTACAAAGCCTTTTGTGTCAATTTATGCCCGTAAACGTGCATGTTTTATGCAGATATCGACACAGATGACGGTTAATGTGCTTCCATGAGGCATGCGTGAACTCATCAAGTGTTTACGTGTTCTACCATCGAATATAGGTCATTTCTCTATAAGGAGTTTCTGTGATTATGTCAACAGATTTTCACTTTCCCACTATAGCTTTCGAAGCAAGTTACATTTCAATAGAATGAGTCAATCTTCTCTCGTAAATCAACAATGTATGGAAAGTGGAGTTTCTGCTTAACCTTGCTTTGAATATTTGTGATATTCTATAAAGTCAATAATTCTGCTTTGTTCCAAGATCTTTGAGAAACTGTTTACTCTCTCGCCCTAGCATGTGACTTTCAAAATCATTGACATGTGAAGAGTCAATACAACAATCTTAACACTCGAACTTGGAAGCTCCAAACCCGTCAATTGACGATTTTAAGAATGAAAATGTTCCCAAGATTTGAACAAGGTGTTGACTTCCATTTTCCTTTTATGATATTTCTTCATTCACAGAGTCATTCCAGAAGAAACTTGTGGCTATTGAAAAATTACACAGATGTATGAAATACAGGTCTTTGTACCTTCAATCATCGATGCCGTCAACTATTACGATATCAAATATTATTGATCAAAAAATTGGTTTGATGACTACTATTCATCACATAATGATATCTATGATCATGTCAGGATATTCGTGTATTGCTTTTATGGTGATGGTAATGAGTTATCAAAATCCTCTAATTACTCATTGCTCACTTTATTATCATTGCAAAAAAGTAATAAGTTGCATTAGAATAAAGCACATTGCCAGAAATAATGAAAATCAAATATTCGAAGCTTTATCATAAATAATCTCACTAATAAGTAAGCTGTATTTGCAGTCAGAAGTTATTCATCAAAAGCATTGACTAGAAACGATAGCCTGGCATTTGCCGCAGACGGGACGATGACACCGTCTACATAGGTTAACTGTTCGATTCTTTTGGCAGTACAAGTGCATGGACCTCACAGGTCGTCACTCTCTTTTCGAGAGGTAGTCCGGGATCTGATGGTATCATCGCGATTTCATCGGCATCTTTTCTGAGCTCCTTTGACAATTGTTGAAGAAAAGCTCGTCTGCTAATACGAGGAAGTGCTTGCTGTCGATAAAGCACCCATGCAGTCACTCCTGCCAGGTCAAATATGTCATAGAACACCACCAATGGCCAGCGTCGACAGCCAGCCTTTCGTTGAGAGCTGCCGGCATATTTGGTCAAGCATGTTTACTCCATGCTTGATGTTGCTTTCGTAAAGAACCGTTTTTGGCTTTGTCTTGCGACCTTCTTTACAAACAGGTCCGCGATGTTGAGTTGACAGATGATACCGGTATACAGCAATGATATCAAAGGATGTTCCCTAATGACTTCGGTGTTGCTATGACTCGACGTTGTCCTTCACATAGACTGTTTACGCTGTGCTGTAGCGAGTTAGCCAAAATCCACTTCTCTACACTGTAAACCGCACTCTACCAAACCGATGAAACACTTGCAAACGAATGTTTAATTGCTTTTCATTTGGTGACGTTTATTACTGTTTGGCAGCAAAGCAACCAGACCTACCATGGTGCCTACCAGATGCTTCTCTTTCTTCTAGTCACATAAGTATGTTAATATAGCACACCTAACTGTAGATCAAATACTTTTCATAATATTCTACCATGAATGATGCCAAATTTCTACCAATAGAAAAGTTGAAATCAATGCTATCGATAATTGTTCATCCGATTGTCATTTGAATTCCCCATAATCGACTTCAATTTAGTCTCATTTCAAGTTTTTCTTTGTTGTCACCAGTGGTTGATTTCTCCTACCGCAGAAAGTACATGTATTGTATATTTCTGAAATTGACTTAGATAAATGAAGTTTGACAATTTTCAATGCCTTGTCATGATTTACATGGTGATTCTTCAAAGTTTGCAATGGAATGAATAAAGGCATGTTTCAAATTTGATTTGTATTTTGTAGTAACGTATTGAGTTATTTTCATGACAATTCAAGATTGGTGCAGCGAACGACTTCTCAGATACTTTTTACCTCATTATGATGACAAAAATTTCGTATTTTACGAATAACGCAAATTTATCTAATATTTGCCAATGTTGTTCTGAAAGATTAATCCTCAGAGACCGGAGCTTTTTTACACCCTCTGAGAGCTGAGAGGGGGTCCAGTGGACCCCTATCACATATTCGTAGTTTACTTGCATAAATCGATATCAAAACATTAGTAAAGTTGATTTTAAGTAAAGCAATGGTTAATGCGTGTAGCAGGTCGATATAACTGATCGACCTCAGCATTCCTCAGTAAACACATGGGAAAATATGGTGTTTTCATCAATCAACAGCATTTAGCACAGTATCAGTTGTACTAAGAAGCGGCTTTACGATATTTTTTGTCACTATGAAGCCTCAGATAGGTTATTATAATGAAATTGATTTAATCCATACACCAAAACCTTTCCATTTGTCCATTCTTTAACATTTATTGGAGGCTACCAGAAATAGGTCTAAATTGACTCAAATTTGCTGTACTTTTAGAACCTAAAGACAGCTGTGGAGATCTCAAACTCATTATTAATTGCTGCTGTAAAAAGTTTGTGAGCAGTCTGGTTTTGGTGATCAACTATGAATATAATAAAAGTTTTCATTTGGACACTGATTTATGTCGAGTTGCTCATGTATAGGCCAACCAGTCACGCAAGACTAGGCCTATGTGAGAACGCAAAATATTCACATTTTAAGATCTTCCAATACAATACACATCTACGTGCATGATGTACACAATGAATAGAGGATTTCCACTCTTTATCCACCATCGTGGATATGTCAGAAATCATGTTTCATCTAATTACAAAAATTTTGTGATGGGAATTTCTACACCCTCTGAGATCTGAATAGGGGGGGGGAATCCAGTGTACCCCGTTGGCCTATCTGCCACACTTCTACTAATTCAATTGAGATGAAATAATACATGCAGATTCACTGTCAAAAATGATGATTTTACACGGGCATGAGAGGTTGACATATCCTCAGCACAAAAAGTAAAATAGAAAAATATGGCTCCGGGGTCCACTAGACCCCCTCAGGTCTCTGAGGGTTAGAGCTTAAATTAACGCAATTTTTCCAAATTCTCTTCAAATGCTGTTTACAGTATCAACTTCAAATGTTCATATCAACAAGATTTGAATATTTGAATTTGTGCATTTTAATGTACATTTCACTGCTCAGCAAGTGTAGAGAAATTAAGTGTTGAAGACAATTTTCAAACTGTCAGCTTTTGCATGAATGATTTTATTATGATAAGTGAATGTAATCTCAGACAATCTGGACACTTAAATAATGTTTCTCATCTGAATGCAATTCATGTAAATTGAAAGGGGATATAGAAAATTGTGCAGTCGAGATCTAATTCATGAATGACATGGTTTTCTTGTTCAAAAGTGGTACAAAGCCTTTTGTGTCAATTTATGCCCGTAAACGTGCATGTTTTATGCAGATATCGACACAGATGACGGTTAATGTGCTTCCATGAGGCATGCGTGAACTCATCAAGTGTTTACGTGTTCTACCATCGAATATAGGTCATTTCTCTATAAGGAGTTTCTGTGATTATGTCAACAGATTTTCACTTTCCCACTATAGCTTTCGAAGCAAGTTACATTTCAATAGAATGAGTCAATCTTCTCTCGTAAATCAACAATGTATGGAAAGTGGAGTTTCTGCTTAACCTTGCTTTGAATATTTGTGATATTCTATAAAGTCAATAATTCTGCTTTGTTCCAAGATCTTTGAGAAACTGTTTACTCTCTCGCCCTAGCATGTGACTTTCAAAATCATTGACATGTGAAGAGTCAATACAACAATCTTAACACTCGAACTTGGAAGCTCCAAACCCGTCAATTGACGATTTTAAGAATGAAAATGCTCCCAAGATTTGAACAAGGTGTTGACTTCCATTTTCCTCTTATGATATTTCTTCATTCACAGAGTCATTCCAGAAGAAACTTGTGGCTATTGAAAAATTACACAGATGTATGAAATACAGGTCTTTGTACCTTCAATCATCGATGCCGTCAACTATTACGATATCAAATGTTATTGATCAAAAAATTGGTTTGATGACTGCTATTCATCACATAATGAGATCTATGATCATGTCAGGATATTCGTGTATTGCTTTTATGGTGATGGCAATGAGTTATCAAAATCCTCTAATTACTCATTGCTCACTTTATTATCATTGCAAAAAAGTAATAAGTTGCATTAGAATAAAGCGCATTGCCAGAAATAATGAAAATCAAATATTCGAAGCTTTACCATAAATAATCTCACTAATAAGTAAGCTGTATTTGCAGTCAGAAGTTATTCATCAAAAGCATTGACTAGAAACGATAGCCTGGCATTTGCCGCAGACGGGACGATGACACCGTCTACACAGGTTAACTTTTCGATTCTTTTGGCAGTACAAGTGCATGGACTTCACAGGTCGTCACTCTCTTTTCGAGAGGTAGTCCGGGATCTGATGGTATCATCGCGATTTCATCGGCATCTTTTCTGAGCTCCTTTGACAATTGTTGAAGAAAAGCTCGTCTGCTAATACGAGGAAGTGTTTGCTGTCGATAAAGCACCCATGCAGTCACTCCTGCCAGGTCAAATATGTCATAGAACACCACCAATGGCCAGCGTCGACAGCCAGCTTTTCGTTGAGAGCTGCCGGCATATTTGGTCAAGCATGTTTACTCTATGCTTAATGTTGCTTTCGTAAAGAACCGTTTTTGGCTTTTTCTTGCGACCTTCTTTAGAAACAGGTCCGCGATGTTGAGTTGACAGATGATACCGGTATACAGCAATGATATCAAAGGATGTTCCCTAATGACTTCGGTGTTGCTATGACTCGACGTTGTCCTTCAAATAGACTGTTTACGCTGTGCTGTAGCGAGTTAGCCAAAATCCACTTCTCTACACCGTAAACCGCACTCTACCAAACCGATGAAATACTTGCAAACGAATGTTTAATTGCTTTTCATTTGGTGACGTTTATTACTGTTTGGCAGCAAAGCAACCAGACCTACCATGGTGCCTACCAGATGCTTCTCTTTCTTCTAGTCACATAAGTATGTTAATATAGCACACCTAACTGTAGATCAAATACTTTTCATAATATTCTACCATGAATGATGCCAAATTTCTACCAATAGAAAAATTGAAATCAATGCTATCGATAATTGTTCATCCGATTGTCATTTGAATTCCCCATAATCGACTTCAATTTAGTCTCATTTCAAGTTTTTCTTTGTTGTCACCAGTGGTTGATTTCTCCTACCGCAGAAAGTACATGTATTGTATATTTCTGAAATTGACTTAGATAAATGAAGTTTGACAATTTTCAATGCCTTGTCATGATTTACATGGTGATTCTTCAAAGTTTGCAATGGAATGAATAAAGGCATATTTCAAATTTGATTTGTATTTTTTGCTCTTATCGTCTGATGAAGTTAGTATGTCCCCGTTGCCTGCACTGTAAACAATTTTGGCGTTACTTTCATAACGGATTCGTTCCGTTATTCTAACACTCAATATTCCATTATATTACCGTTATTTATTAAGCATAACGCATAAATAACACCATTAAAGTCCCAGTTTTATTGCCAGTTTGTCCGCTATTGAGACATTATATATCCATTATTCTTCCATTTTAATTCATGAAATAACGCCTATTATAACGCAGTATAACCGTTAGTATCTAACTTATAAGTGCCGTGAGAATCGCGGAACAAAAGCATTGAAAACCCGTTAAAATAACGCTTAAGTCAATACGCCAAATGGGGCATTATTTTCAAATAATAAGCGTTATCTGATATGACCAAAATTTGACAAGCTGAACTAAAACTATATCGTGTAACTTAACAAACCCATTGGATAGAACAAAAATAAATCAAATAATCCAATGCAACAATGTATTTTCTCGACCATCATAGTCAGTCGCCGTCCGCCGGAACTCATCTCATTTCAGCTTACACAACAGTTTCTTTACCCTAGTGATCATTTTCTATGGAAATCCCATAAAATTTCGCAGTAGAATTATCGCGCATTGTCTACTGCAAAAAGCATTAATTTTCTACTGCCAAAAAGACCTACAGACATCAATCGTCTACTGCCAAAAAGGCCTACAGACATCAATTTATAAACGCATTCAGACAAGCAACAATTTTCACGATATTTTGCGATTAATTAGGAATAATATAAATGCCGATCGAACCTCAAGCAAGCGTAATTTTAAGTCCTGTGGATACATTAAATCATCCACCAGGATTCAAAACTACCGAATTTGAGGTATTGAACAGTACCTAAAAATAATAATAAAACTCACATTATATTTTCCATTTTCTCCAATCCTCCTTCAGAGATTCAACTTGTATTATTCGATTATTTGTTCGACTGTAGCGGTGTGTGGATCGAACATTTGATTACAATATAATTTCACTTCAAATGACTTTTCAGCAATATAATCAATCACTTGTTTAATGGTTTTCAGCGAAAGTGAAAATATATTAGGTAGTTGATTCAGAATGATGCGAATCAAAACGTGTAGATGAAGATGATGTTGAAGGTTAGGAACAGGAGGTAGTTCAATTTTGTGCTAAAAACAAGCTGGTCTCTCGTTTGTATTTGCCTTTTATTTGAGGTTATGTGCAAGATAGAAATCCAACAAGGTAAAACCACAGCGTTTCGTGTCAGGTGGGACCGTGCAGTAAACATTCGCACTGCATGGTTCCACCCCTTGATGTGTCTGTGACACGAAGCGCTGTGGTTTTACCTTATTGATTTTCTATCTTGTGCATAACCTCAAAGGCAAATACAAAGGAGTGACCCGCTTGGTTTTAGTACAATGTCAGGAAAAGAGAAGATCGGGAATTATTTCCAGAAAGAAAAGATGCTTCGGCGTAATCCTGAAAATGGTTGTGAAAGTGGAATTGTACGACAGAACCTCTGAATGTCCAAAACACAAATGACTGACTTGAGGCGTAGTTAAAAGTTTTGTAAATCCACAAGTATAAGACAGTAGAACGACATGCATTGACGCTGCTGGGATCTTGGCTGGGATGAATGAAACACGCACGATGCACTGAGAGGAATGACTGTGCAATTGATGACGCCTGGTTGATATAGCATACACAGTCTGTCCGCTCGCATCCTCTTTGTCATGTGACTCATGGACCGAAGGTCGTTATGAGGGCATTCATTAGTCATTAGCAGGCAGGCGATCGACGAGTTGTTTATTCCACAGTAGGGAGAGAGATGTGTGCAGAGGAAAATTGTGACGGATACCGGTATATACATTATTACGTCCTTTAGTCATCATAGTCTTGCAAATAGGGGAACAACTGATCCGCATATTGTGACCTTGAATATTCCAGCAAAGATACATTCAAAATCAGAAAATCAGCTTTCAAATGGAGAAAAGAAAATAAAAGAAGTTGAATGGAGATAAGGAGAGAGAGAGAGAGAGAGTGTGTGTGTGTGTGTGTGAGAGAGAGAGAAAAAAAAGAGGAAGCTTGTTCCCCTGTGCTTCGCGCACTATGGCCCCGATCAAAAACAAACAGTTCGAGGAGACTCCGGAGTTTCCGGAGAGAGAAAGAGAGATAAGAAGAGACTAGAAGGACTTAGTTCTGTGCTTCGTGCATTGTGACACTCCATCAAAAGCGAATCATTTAGAGGAGACAAAGTAGCAAGAGAAGGGACGCGTGTATAAAACGAAATGTTCATTTTACAGGTGTAAAGCAAGTAATAAATGAATATAATACATGCACATTTATATATCACATTCATTTATTCATGTGATATCTAATATAATAAGTATTAAATGTGATGTAGACATAATATCAATATATATCAAATATATAAACATAACAATATATTTGATAAAGAATTTCGTAATTGCGTATAAAATTGCATTACATGTATATATTCCTATGAATACATTAGATGGCAACAATACGAGATTTATGTACAAATATCTTTCTTTTGTATATTACAGCAAAAGAATTGTTATATTATACAAAAATGTTTGAGTTCAACGTTTTTGCAGAGGTTATGTCTGTCGTCGATAAATGTTTAGAGACACGTGTCTCCAGCAAACATTTACAGATATATTTACCTGTCCTACAAGCATTCTATGAATGCCATGAATGCCAGTATTCTCTAGAATTGCAGTAGCCATTATTAGCTCACACAAATGTCTCTAAAAACCATAAAAAGCTTACTGCCAAATCAAATATCTGTAGCGATTTTGAAAGGCAGTAGAAAATCGTAAAATCTCTAGAAAATGATCACTCGGGTAACCCCTTCTTCTTATGAACAAAGGGCTCTTGTAATATGGTCTCCTGCAAGAGGCCGAGCATTTGTGAACAAGAAACAGGGTACGTCAGGTTTATTAGGTAATAAATGGCCAATGCAATGGCCAAACACTCAGGCAGGTCAAAGTGCGAGAAAGACCGCGAAAATTCCTGTCCATTTCGTGATCGCACCTCGTATCAATTCGCTGACGCCAACATCTCTGGTCCAAACTTTGCTTTAATCGACTTCAGTTCTGTTTAAAAATTATCATCTTGCAAATAAATACAGCAGCGAGTAAGAAAACAGTACCGCCATCCGTCAAGTAAGAGGGATTTATTTTGTATGCAATTTATTCAGGAGAAACATAGAATTAACACTTATCAATAGACAAACAGAACATCCAAAGGTACGCAGCCTTACCCCTACATATATTCTAAAAATGTGCTTTGTAACAAAATTCTATTATCTATGGGACCGAAATTAATTACGTTTGACATGGCATTTATAATCATTCGACCATACATAACTTTGTATCATTATCAAACTCAAACTTCATTTACAAAAAGTTTCCTATAGAACATGTTCCCATTTTGGATCAATGGCGTAATTATATAACGGGTTTGCTATTTAGGACTCATGTACACAACCACTACCGTATTTCTATCACAAGATTGTTATTATTATTTTTATGCATTTAATTACAATTAAAGATATCATTCACACAATTTTGATTAGCTAAGATGCTTTACGTCCATCAATGAACCTCAGACCACTTGTGGTTAATAGCACAAACCTTCAATTTCGGTGATGAAAAGCATTTTCTAATAATTACGTTATCACTGATCACCTTAATATAAAAAAAATAATATTCCTACATGGAAGCTTGCATGTGGTATCAACAAAAATGATCAGCATTAAACCACAGCTGTGCTGATACTACAAATGCAACTGTGTGATTAGAGATGTACGACGCACCAATTGGTATTATCGCTAATCGGCTGATTACTGGTCATTCATCTAAAATCGACGCTATCGATGTTCTGAAATTACTTATTTAATGGCAGTACAGACCCGAGCATATGTTCTTGCGCCTTACATTAACGAAATTACTCGTAGATAGGTAGATTTTTGCATGTATACAGATTCTTTAAAAACAGAACTTGTAGAATGTCATTTCAGAATACTTATAAATTACTTATGAAACGGAAACAAAACAACTTAAGCTTATAATTTTAATATTCTTAAAACTGTATTTTCAGAAGTCTGTCTTCCATATGTTTTTGCGCCTTTTGATAACAGAGCTCATTTGAAGCAAACAAACGAAATCTTTGTTGAAAAAATACTCGTAATAGTCAAACTAGTTATGTAGGAATGTCCTAAGCAACTCAATACTTCGTGTGAAGTCAACAGGCTGCCAAACATGGATCTAATTTCCCATCTACGTAGGATCAAATCATAGAAGACGATATCCAAAGGTACGGTATCTGGAGATCTTCAGTTATGGTAGAATTTCTTTGGACTATATTTTTCCTTCAAAATCTCCCTAATGTCCTGAATAGCGGATAAATTGGGTGTTGAGTTGGTTGTGGCTGAAAAATCGAGCTAAGTTTTCTTGCCAAAATTCATTTTTCATGCAAAGTGGTACACCCGATGTCCACCTATTTGTAAATGTGCATCCTTTATATGATGTATGGGGTAGAACTACACTCAACGCTCAGACGAATTCACAAAAATGTGTGAAACATGTATCTTCTGAATATACATGTATATCAAATTTAGCTCTGACTTATCATACAAGAAGTCTGGTAACTGTCTTCTTCCAAATCCCATTTCTGATAATTGGGAAAATGAACTGTTTCTTGGATTAGATGGATGTCAATCTCAAAATGTATGCACCAACAGATGCGATAATCAACACCATGTATAATTTACTGTCCGAAAGAGCGTCGTTCTGTCAATACTTCTCTTATGATATCCATTATTGCTGAAAGCGCAAAACCATATGGACGACCGATTTTTGAAAATATTTATGCTTTTAGAATGTTTTGATCATAAGCATAAATCGTTTTCTGTCTGTTTCGTTGTCAAAAGCATTCTACTAGTCCTATTTAAAAGAATCTGTATACATACGATGATGAACCAGTAATCTACCGAATTGATTTCGTAAATGTAAGGCGCAAGAACATATGGTCGCGTCTGTATAGTACACCGACAAATAAGCAAGACAAATCCTGAATGTTTCATGAAGTGCTGTGATAAGTTCAGTCCTATGTAAAGTGAATCAATCTTGAATTTTGATAAACAGCTATTGATTAGATTCTAGTAGGCTACTAGAAGTATTACTGATTACTAGCAAGAGAATATTCCTGACACGCATGAAGCAAAACGTTGATAGCATAATTAGTTACTTTTATGCCTCTATACGAAAGTTGATGAATAGGTTAATGCTCAAACCTGGGATTCGAACACAGGAAGGAATCCTATTATACAACAACGCCATCAAGAGGCCAGTAATAACTAATCAGCTACAAATCGAATAATTGAATGTCTCAGTCAATCAGAAGCGAGATCGTGACATAGCTCAGGAATTTTAGAGGGGCACGAAAAGTAAAGGTCAACGATTCCTCTAAAGTGGGAACTGGATTCCTGTTTGAAATTTCGGTAACACAACCAAGTTGCTTATTTTAGTCCTCTCAAGCATGCTAAGCTTTACAGACTATGCCTATGCGAAATCAAGTCTAATTAATTTGTTCTAAACTGAAAATCGGGAAATATATCTTTCCGCTTGAAAATTAAGACAAAAAACCACAATCAATGTTAATTTAACATTTTTTCTCGACGTTTCGAACGTCCTCTGCGTTCATACTCTTTCTCTTGAGAATGAACGCAAAGGACGTTCAATTCAAGGAGTAATAAAGTTCAATTAACAGCGATTATGGCTTTTTCCTTTAAATGGTTTATAATCAATAATGGTCAGTAATAACAAGTGGTCAGATGTAAATTCATTCATTCTTACCGAAACTCTGGTGAGGAATTGCGAAACCCGAGAGTGCGAAACATGCTCCTGAATCGACTCGATATCTTCCATGGTATGTAGATTATTCCTTTTCAAGAAATCCTCAGCGTTTGCGAGTATGTTCTTGTGCTTCGGGTACGAATGAGTTCTTCGAAGATCAATGTTGGAGAAAATGAGAGTCTTACGGGTATAGCATCATGAAAAGCACCGTCGAACAAATTTCTGTTCAATATTTGTAAATGCTTGATGTCAGGTTTTGCCTTTGAAAGTTCCTCCTGAAAGAATGAAATGATATATTGCATTTATACAATATGCACAAGAGAAAGATTTAGAAGACAAGAATAGGGGAGGCTGGGGTGACTTGGCAGTCTTTTCTTCAAATGCCCGTCCCGGCCAAACGACTAAATATTACAGAATTTCTTTAGTGCGAGTTGACGGAGAGGAGTATTAGGAACATTTTTGCTTCAGATAGTTTTGTCGTAAATCATTGTCTTGTCCTCGAAAAATTCAATTACAAAAAAAGTTGTTAAAAAACTGCCAAGTCACCCCACTATTGGGGTGACTTGGCAGTAGGGTTGGGGTGAGTTGGCAGTATCATAAAACATTAACAAAGCTTTGGTATTATACTGATCTAGGCTTGCATTATCATTCCTGCTACAAACACCGCCAAATTAGTTGCAAAACACAATCTTGGCAATTCATATAAATTGCGATAATTCATGTTGCAACGAATCAACAAATAAGGGTTGGTTTGACGTACCTAGATGTTTATGAGTCATTTTCCAATGCATAGGCTAGGTGTTAAGATGTGAACTTGTATTAAATGGTGAGTCACTAACACATCACTACCATCAGTTGCGATATGTTGCAGACTACAAGAGTCAATCAACTACTAAAGACACAAAACATTATGCTGCCATGTCACCCGAACCTAAGTAGGCCTACGGTTAAATCCTCAGCTCCGGCTAGAATGTTTTACACTATCAGGGGTCATTTATTCTGACCTAATTATAATCTCTTCAACATAGAATTATCTGGAATCTATCACAAAGCGCGGTGGCTTAGCGAATTACGTATTATCAAAAGTTATATTTTTACATTTTAAGTAGGCCAATAGGCCTGATTTTTTGCTTTGAAAAAGTAGAAGTCCGAAGCAATCTTTCTCTACAGTACTATCATTTCAGAGCTACTTTAAAAAGTAATAGGGTTTTCGAATTGTGAAGCATATTATTTGCAATACCAATACTGCCAAATCACCCCAACCCCAGTAAGGTAAGAAAATGAGCTCAATTACAATGTTAATATGATCTGAATGTTTTTATACTGTAGGAGTTCATGCACTATGACCTAAGTAAAATATCTTTAATAATGGTTTATGTCAAGTCTATCACAAGAACGATAGTGTCCCAAAAGTTGCGTATTTCCGAAAGGTTCGATTTTTGCAAGTAAAGTAGTTTTTTGCTCCTAAAAAAAGTGCAAGTACAAATAATCCGCAGGTATCTTGCTCCAGCATCTTTTTTTTAAAGCTACTTCAAAATGTATATTTCGGATTTTTGATTTGTGAAACCTATAAAGTGCAAGACCCCCACTGCCAAGTCACTCCAGCTTCCCCTACATGTAAGTGATAGGCTTAACGATGGGGCTAAAGTAATGTGGACCCGCCATGTAAAATAGAAAATAACACCTAGTTAAGTTGTGTGGACCCGTTTTCACACACCCATTGTACACAATGGCATTCAACTTTCTCGTCCACACTTTTCAACTAAGTGTAATTTTTTAAGTCCACACTTCTTAACAATAGCCAACGATGAAATCGTACAAAAAACGCAGAGACCTAGTATGTAATACAATCCCGTTTATAACGTGCTCGTTGCCTATTTCTTCACAATTTGAAGGTATTCACGTCCGAGAACGAAACTGAAACGATGTCTACGTGATTCGTGTAGGCCTACATATATTTAAAGGTCCACGACTAATGCAGGCCTTGAAGACCACTTAGTTTTTCGCCAATATATACGCGCTGTACTGAATATTTCAGTTTTATGATGTATTGTACATGTAGGAAATATACAAAATATAGTCGTGGAAAATTGCATTTGACTCAAATTTTACCTTTGCGTCCTTTAAAAGCTCATCTCTTAATAGCACTGTCTCGGCCCCAGCAGTAGTCTGCACAACGGTGTTTCTTTTTTGACCGTAAGGAGATAACCTGACTTTGAACCCATGCAACTTTGTGAACCACCTTTGTCTGACGGAGTTCGAAACGTTAAGAAGCACATCTCCCTAAAATGAAGATCACAAATTAGATGCTGACAATCAACATTAAAACCATCATTTTACGAAGGAACTTACGAAAGATCCAGGGAAATTCGGATATTTCGCATACAGTGAGGATTTCAGACGACTATAAAACTCTCGATTACCCAGTTGATCTCTTGACTCTGGTAGTGAATCCATGCAGAAGTTAATAAGGGCAGTTTTCATTTCCTTCCGCGAAAAGCTATCGTCCTTCCGCTCACTTCGCATGTAGGATTTCGCTAAACCGGAAATGCTGTTATCAAATCTTTCCGTCATATCGTCGCCGAAAGGAACCTTGGAGATCTGCAAATATGATACGAATAGAATTTCAATATAGTAGCACATACATGAAGCAAACTATAAGATAGATACACAAAAGCATTGAATCTATTACAGGCCTACACGTCTTTTTGCAATTGTCTGCAATAACGTGCGGAGTTTATACGAGTATGTTGTTATAAAGTATGTTTCAGCGGTCGTGTATCAACGGACAGTACTACGTCCAACACCAAAAAAATCTATTGCAAAGACATGTATTATTCTCAAAGATGAAGAATGTAACCCAATCCTGTGTTTATCTATCAATAATTACAAATATAGACTAGAATAGGCAACTTTCTACAGGTGTTCCATAAAAGCATTTGTTAGTGTCTACTGGAACTGTAACGGAAAAATGATGAGGTATTGTGGTGCTTAATGTTCGTCCAAGAACATAAATCAACATAATATTCTATAAGCATAAGCTTCCAATTGACGTTTTACTCAAATCAACAATTGGAGCTCCCGATCTAATGATATGTTTCTTCTCAAGTGTTGTCTCATTTATTCATTTGTCATAGCTGAATGCCACAGTACGTGTACATTGTACATTGATGATTTAAGAGCTAATCATATGTCCGTTTCTGTTTTACTTTGCCACGCTCACCTTCGAACTAAGGGTGAGATCACGCCACGCCGAAATTTCCGGAAAATTTTGATCTAGGCCGATCCTACCTTAAAGTCAATGTTAACCCATTAATGCCCGAATTATTTTACATCACAGAAATATAATATATTTTGTGTTACGCATCCTTAGGGGTTACTTTGCGCATTTATGATTGAAATTATGCCGGTGCTTCTTTAGTTTTACATCTGCAGCCTGTGACCACATGGTCACGCTAAGACTTACAGGGTACATGGTGTGACCATATGGTCACGCTAGGACTTACGAGGTACATATTACTTTTGAATATGGCAAGTGATTAACAATATGGTCACGCTAGGACTTAATGGGTTAACATGTTCGTGGTGAATGAAAGGATACATAACATTGAAAGCCTATATGCGATCGTTCTAGTAAGTCTTGTGCACTCGAATGTACATATACTAGCATATATAAATGTGTTCTCTTAAAGATGCCACCAAAACTTGGATACAATTCATCTTTAGGCGATTAAAGTCTAAAAGTCTCAGGGGTCAGCGTGGTAGATTCGGATATCAGGCTCTTTTGAAAAAAATCTCAATCATACGAAGTTGAATACCTAGATATAGGCTACCTATGTATATATATATTATTCATTTGTTCTATATATATATATATATATATGTAAAAGAAAAAGCACAGCTTTCCGGACTAGTTTCGATGTTTTTTATCACATCATCTTCAGCGGTAAAAAGAGTTACAAACATCTGTACACATCATTTACATACTCGCTATCTACAATTCATTTTCAACATTAACACAACTAAAACACGATAAAATACGTCATTAATTGCATGTCACATGCCACTGACGTCATGCATGTCATTTCGTCACCTTTCATGTAATTTTATAAATCTAGAGACAATTGATATGAACCATTTCGTTCATTCGAGAGGCAATCTTTGTTTTGATTCATGATTATAGTTTCAAGAATGAATGGAATTTTGTAACGACCTAGAATTCTAAAGTTTTCATATTTCGGTGCATGCTCATGCATCGAAACTTCAGTGGGAGTTGGGTAGCCTCTAAGATGCTCGCTAGTACGGGTATTTAAATGTCTTTTGGATGCGCCAATATACCGCTGTTTGTAACTCTTTTTACCGCTGAAGATGATGTGATAAAAAACATCGAAACTAGTCCGGAAAGCTGTGCTTTTTCTTTTACATGAAATATGAAAAGACTGGGAACACTTTGTTGTAATATATAATATAATATATATATATATAATATATATATATATATATATATATATACAGAGAGAGAGAGAGAGAAATGTTTCTGCCCGCAAAAAATCAAAACAGCAATTTAGCACTAGCGCTTTCAATATATCTTCAGGTGCTTAATTAACAAGTGATATAACATACAGGGAAATAGGCATATATTTAAAATTCACTGGAAAAAGATATCAATGTTATGTCAGTAAAGAAAGTCATATAAGGAATTCAGAAGTGGCTTATAGATATCAATGAAATATTTTTCTTTTACCTTGCGTTCAATATCATTGTGCGACCGTATCTTATAGAAAGGAAAAATGTCAAAATTACCGGCTCCACAATAATACATGTGTTTGCTTACTTTAAGTTGACGATATTCTTCAGTGTTTATCTGTTGTTTGTGCACACGTACTCTGCTTCGTAATGGTGTACTTGTTTCTCCTACATGAAATGCTTTGCAATTTGAGCAGGTCATTACATATATCAAGTTCTTTGAGAATTACAATTCATATTGTGTTTGATGTTGAAAGTTTTGCCGTTAAAGTTATAAGATGATCCCTCCGTAATATACTCGCAAGTTCCATATCTTTTATCGTTGCATTTGGTAACAACTTGATAGAAACTTTGAATTTTATAATATGCGTTTGAGATTGATTGGTTGTCTTTTGCTATGTATGAATTTTTTGTTTTTGAAGATTTCATTAGTATTGCAATCGCTTTGTAATGAGGAATTGACAAGGTTTATAGTGGATCTAATATCAGGGTTTCTGGGATTATAAGTACTAACAAAAGGTAAATATATCATTATCATCTTTCTGTTCAGTTGTCAAAAGTTAAGTTCTACTGAGTTTCTTAGCTCTTATAATCGCGTCATCAATTAATTAAGAAGGATATAGCTATATATATATATTATTGTATATATTGTATAGGTATATATATATATATATATATATATACGAGTATATAGGCTACATGAAATTTACAAAAACGGGTTGTACCGGGGTACTGTTACCGGGTGTCCAATGACGTAGGGACACTTTTTTAGATATATGCCGTAATGTGACTTTCGTTATCAATTGCTTTCTACTTTTCAAGATAATAAAAATTTGAAACAAAATTCAAAACTGTCCAAGGATTGAGACGTACATACGTGGGAAAGGTTAAGAAATTTTGATGGAAGGTCCATATTTTGCATTTTTTGACAGTGTCTAAAGTCAAGGAAATGTTCAGTTATTAAAAGCCTGATCTTGAAGATGCATTTAAGTTAAACTGTTATAATGATGCAGCTAACAACATCCAAAATCAAATTTAAACGAAAGAGACATATGATCCAACGAACAGCTTTTGACTGGTTTCCATTGAAGCTCTGACCTCCATCTACATCTAGAAGCGGGAACTTTTCGGGGTGGCTGCGTTGT
Source organism: Prostheceraeus crozeri (assembly GCA_907163375.1). Taxonomy (NCBI): domain Eukaryota; kingdom Metazoa; phylum Platyhelminthes; order Polycladida; family Euryleptidae; genus Prostheceraeus; species Prostheceraeus crozeri. Next base: position 25,721 of record CAJQUW010015429.1, read on the forward strand.
TTGCTTGAAAAAATCGAGTACATTCGAGAACACGAGATCTAGCAAAATCGAGTATATATGATGCACAATTGCATATTTTCTCTGGTTTCTTTTAGAACAATACATCATTATATATATATATATATATATGCGGTAAATTAACATAATTTAGAGGAAACAGAAAAAAGTTCCTAAAATATACCATTTTAGAGGAGAGGATCCAAAAATAGAGGAAACCTGCCAGAGGCCTGAAATAAGCATGATCATAGTAAGGCTGTGAGACGTTTTCAGTAGTAGCGATTTGTAGTAATGTTTTCAATCACTTATCTGAATTCGAATACATTCGAGTATATCAGCGAAAATCGAGTACACGCGGCCACCCTGGCTTTTCTTTTGAAGGAGCCCCTTTTTTCCTTTACAATGTTTATGTCAGTACTTGAGTCTAGCTTTAATGAAAACCAGTTGAAAGTTGTATTTTTAGATTTTTATCGCATCACTTTTTATCACTGTAAATAGATTTGAAAAGACGCAAGATAAATCTACTTCAAGATTTGTGAAACGATAAACGTTAAAACGAAACTAAATTCATGAACGATTGAATCGGATAAACTCGCAAATGATAATGATTTCAACTCAATAACGGCGGTTTAGGGGAAATGCGATGAGGATAGATAACACACATTTTGTCCAACTATAACGGCCAATATTACAGAAACCTATTATTCCATGACATCAGAGACATCTTTAGGTCTGAAGTAAGTGTTTTGAAAGTATTGAGATGGTAAAATTTGCAAAAATTCTTGATTTTCATTCAAAAAGTTCCATTTTAGAATGTCAATTTTTTGATGTTTCATACAATTTTAGTTGCTTATCAGAAATACGACATACTAAAAATCACAAAATATTAGAGCCGTAGACATTAATAATTTTGGTGCGATATCAAAAAATTTCTAGGATGCCTCTAGGAGCCCCTCTCCCGGATAAGGATAGGACTAAGCTACGAACTTGCAATCGTGAAGTCATTGTTAATTGCCATCAGTAATGATAGCACACTAGCTCGACAAAATTGAAGTATATTTCAGATCGCATTTCCCCAAAACCAACCTATCATTTATGCTTACTGAATCACATCCATGGTACACCTACAGGCACCACTAGATAAAAGTCGCTCCTCTTCACGTATGGTACGGTCTTTAAATTGTTAGGGTCGATTTCATCAGTAACCTCCGTTCTTTTACAAACGAATACCATCTTTTCCTTGGAACTTTCAAGCAGCGCTACCGTAAGATGCTTGCTTTCGCGCAATATGATTCCTTCAACCAATGCAAACGTCGTTGGCGAAAGTGATTATATTACCTGTCTCATAAAGAATGCCATTAACTTTAAGTTTTGTTGAGACAGTCTTGCGAATAATTTCATCTAACTCACAGAACACATCAGCTTTGATATTGCCCGACGAATCAAAGAAAGAACTGATCGAATTAGTAAGCATACACTTGTAGGCGGTCAGGGGTATATTTTTGAAATTGAAATGCCTAAAATTCTTGAAAATCTGATGCTTTCTTTCAAAAGACATACACATGTGTTCCTTCAAAGGTCCAAAGTTCAAAGCTTGAAAAGGGTAGTGTTTCAGGAAATGAATTTTAGGAATAAGATCGTTGGGGTATAAAGATGGAAACAGGATATAATACTCACGAATGATTCTTTCCAGATCCTGAATAAGCCTCTCTGATGCAATAGGAGAGAAACTCAATTGGACGATGTTTATAAGCAAAGCCAAGCAATCAAAATGAGGATTATCAATATCAAAATCAATCAACATCAAAGGCAAAACTCGCGCCAGTGTTAATGTTTGCCACTTCCAAACAAGCCTTTGATTTTCAAAGTGTCTGGGATAATTCCTGGTTTTTCCATCAATGGAAGATAGGGGAATTTCTGAATCCAGCTGTTGATAAAGCCAATGGCAAAAATTCGATTATTGACACAATGCTGAAGGAAAAGTTCTAATTGATGGGGCAGAATGCCCTCCAGAAGATCATGCATTGGAGCAAAAAACACTTGCTTGATGACATCAAATATAGGAATTTCTGATAGAATACTTCGACCACGAATGCCGTAGACTTTCGACCAATGCACTTTACACTTCTTTGATAAGCCTGAATCTAGCTCTTTCAGTCTCAATTCATGCTGATTCAAAGCACGAATACTGCATTGATGATGTGTGTAAAATAGTTTCATATCTTCTGATGTACTATTGCACATTCGGCAACAACGGACTGTCCGTTGATTGAATCCTTCTTTGAATCCAGCCAAAGAATTAGCCGCTAAGGAATCACCAACGAAATAGACGACTTCAACAGTAGTTTTAATATCAAAGTTCGCCACTCTCAAAGTAACACCCTCGTGGAACTCTTTGATGGACTTCAAGAAATTCTGAAGTAAGAGATGCATAAAGTTTTCGGGTTTTACAGAAGAAATACGGGAGAAGAAATACGGGGAAATACAATAGGAGAAGATCGAAACAATTTTTGATCGATACATAGCTGGGATGTTAAGAATTTGGAAGTATAGGACAAATAATTTGTGCTTTTTCCTGCTCTTTCCAATCGGATTGGTTACTCCAACATCGTCTGAATATATAGAGATCCTAAAATGCTGTGTACTATCTCTCTTTGTGAATGCGACTATCTCTGGTCTTCATCTTGACTTCAACTCCTCCATCAGATCAATTTTCATTGAACCAGGCATATCACAATGAAGCGGAGCTGTTCAACTTTGAATTCACAACTTCCATGCATGATCAAAGAAATCGAAATTGCAGCTAATTAAGAGAATGACAAAGAAATCGAGCATACAAAATTCAATAACTCATGTTAGCCATAGAAGTCAAAGCATGGTTTTGAACTAAATTTTCTATCCATTGGAAGACAGCCAGCGTGCAACTCAGATGATTGATGATGTCTCAGATAATGTGAATAAACCTGAGTAAATACAAAGCAGCTTACTTTCAATTTTAAGATTTAGAAACTAGACATTGCAGCATGCGTTTTCCATTTAATGAGGATTTTTTTCTAAATGGATCTTTGCAGCCTAAATCTTCACAGCGACTAATACAATACCGAAATGATATGAATGTCAATATTAGCATATTCTTTCATGCCGACGTACTGTCACTGAGTTCGTGATTTACTCTGCGGGGATGTCACTGATTCTCTTCGTTTAGAAAGTGAAAACTGTGGTGAAACCTAACGACAATTGATCTTGCTGTTATTGAAAATGCTAAATCCTACTCTTTTACGGATGATGCTGATGAGGATGTTGGACGTCGCCGAATTTGGACATGTGAGTTACAAATATGTAAATAATAATCGCAGAAATTCGAAGTCATTAAATTAAATGTCCCACTGACGAATAAGCATATCATCAACCGAAGTTGTGATTACTTGTGTAACTCAATGCGTTTAGACGAATATTCGGGAAATTCGAGAAATTACAAATGTACATTATGGAAAAATGCAAACTTTTGATAAGAAAACATTGATGAGTAAGAATAGATTTACTCATGAATATTTTTTAGCACATCCACGAATACTTTTTATTCCGAATATCACATTTTCTTCAATGAAAGCCGCGAGTTCTATATTCATTCTTTCACTTGCAAAGGGCAATCAAGAATAGATGAGAAGGAATAAGATTGGTTTGCTTTACTAATATTTATTGATTGCATATAGGTCCTACGCTTCACAAACATCCCTAATAAGTCAATAAATGCCTACTATAGGTGAGTCAAGCTATCGTTCCTCGGCTTTTAACATAATCCGAAAACGGATGTGTACATGGAATGGACGGGATACGACTCTTAGAAGCAAAAAGTTAAAAGATAAATGGAAAATGGATATCTGTATTACTTGATCGATTGTAGAAATTCAGTTTATTAGTCCTATCCAACGTTAATGCTCTACGTCTTTTGTTTCAGAGATTTCTAATGAATACGTATTACGAGAATCTCTGATAGGGATTAGAGAGATGTGTATATGGGTGAGTTTTATTAATTCGTTCATTCTCAGCCTTCATGTAGGCCCCGAAATTCGGTAGTTTTGAATTCTGATGGTATACGTTGATTCTACGTTGGTATATCTACTGGATTAAATATTACTTGAAGTTTGATCGGCATCTCTGTATTCAAACACAATATCTGTTTTTGATTTTATTTTGATAAAATGAGTCCATCATTATTATTATAAAATAATATGTTATCCATTGGATATATAAATGATGCCTTTTGATATCCACCGGATATCAAATCGATAACTGTTTCGAGGATAAATTTTGCACTGCATTTGCAATTAATGTTTGCTTTGTAGCGTGCGTATACCTTATAAGTTTCCAAATTTTACGAATTAGATACAAAAAGTGCAACCAAAAAAAGGACATAAGTTTTGCGAAACTTGACGAAATCGTGCTATGCGGCTTATCGAGATCCTTGCAGCCCATTCCATAAGGTGCAGATCGTAGTTTATCTCCCTATTTAAGAAAACTTTCAATCATCGTCTAACTCAGTCAAAGGAAGCATCCAGATCTATCATAACATTGTGTGAAATATCTCTGCTCTTAAACAAATGTGGCCTATCCACCAATACGTCCGACACCTTCAATTGACTGGAAAATCAACCAGTTTTGGAGGGGAGGTTGGTGGCCCACAGTGGATGTTTAGTATATTAAAATGAAATGACTAGATTACAAACTGCTGGAATGTAATTCAATCAAACAAATCTCATCCACGGTCAGGGAGACTTTTTTCACGGATGAAATGATTTTCTTGTCCAGGTAAGTGTCCCAGTGACGCTTAATATTAATTTGTGTCTATAAAGCTGCCTGTTTTATGCAGATATCGACAATGATGATGGACTGAAATGCATTCAAAAGGATTAAAACTGTCTACGTCATCAATCCTCGAATACAGGTCATTTCTCTGTCGAGAGTTTCTGTCGTTCTCTGTTAACAGAATTTCACTTTGTTGTCAAAGCTATCGCAGCAAGTTACATTTCAAGAGAGTGAGTTAATCCTCAAAATCAAATAAACCATGTTGGAAAGTAAAGCTTGTGTTGAATTTTCTTTTGAAACGTTGTGATATTCTGGAAATTCAATAATTCGGTTTTGTTGAAAGTTGTTCACTATCTCGCCCTGGGGTTAAACCAACATGCAATGGTGCATTATATTCTGACGTATACAAATCGAGTGCGTTGTAGAGACGATCAGGTCACGGGTGTGAAAGTATTTCTTTGTACGTTTTGTGATATACAATTTTTGATTCTCTTTCTTGCAGACATCTTGAATGTGATCATTCCAAGAAAGGCTTTTGTTATCTACTTCAAGTATAGGTAGTTGCTTCTCGAAAAATAGATCCTGTGGAAGAGATATCATCACGTTTGGCTTCTTGATGATCATTAATTTTGTTATTTGCTTGTTGAAGATAAGTCCATTTTAGTAGCACCAATTATGAGCGCCGTTGATCTCAGACTCCGCGATGTAACTCAAATCATAATTGAGATAGACAGGTAGGACAATGATGACAATTTCATCAGCGTATTTCGAAAACAAGGTGTGAGGATACTTTGGCTGAGGGGAGTTCGTATGGAAAAGCAAGGCTATTCAAACGATTGCTCCAGACCTGTGCGTCCAGAAGCAGTTCGTGATTGGCCTTGGGTTGCCATGGCAATAGCATTGATTGCTGTCCACTTACCGTCCGAGTTGTTGTCCTTGTCTCACACTGCATGTTATTACGTTATGTTCCTGTGATTAACACCAGTACCAATGTTCCACACATGTTCCAATGTTTCCTTTCTAGTCAAACAGAAGAAGAGACGACCGGTCTAATTCTGTGGTTTGACTAGAAAGGAAGCATTTGAACATGTAACGTTAATAAAATGGCACAATCTGCTGACATAATACCATAGCAATCGAACAATGAGCAGCCAGTACAACATAAACACGCCAAATTGTGCGAAGTTTCAGTGACTGTTATCAACCGGATCACACAGCAAAGAGACATATTCGATGTCAAGTTCTACACAGAAGTTTGTGAACGTTTTTCATGCGCCTGCTAACTTATCATATATACTTATCATTATAGTCATCATTCAGTCTCTATGCTGAGAGAATGCATTTGTGTTCATTCATTCTCTCGGCTGCAGTGAACGCTTTACGCTAATTCTAGTTCTCATGTGTCACCGCAATTACTGCAGCCGAGAGAATGGAACAATTTATGAAACCTGTGCGATTTGACGGTCAAACAGCATTGGAGGTGACTGGGTTCATTTGAAAAAGACACTTGATAATTTCTTTGGTATTGTCAATAACAAATATACCAAAATCGTCGAATCCTAGTCAATTACTTGACTCCTGATGTCTATCAACATATTTATTTCGGATGATAGATCGTACAGTGAAGCTCTGAATATTTATGTGCGATCAAAAAACGAAAGTTATGCGGGTCGCGTTTTTTTGACCCGAAAACAAGATACAGCTGAATCAATCAGCGATTACATTCAAATTCTAAAGCAGTTGACGAAAAACTCACTTTAGCGGAGCTTCAGAAGAGGAAAGTCGAAGTAATTACATTCGAGACTTTGTTCATTTCTGGGATAAGATCACATGAAATTCGACAACGTCTGCTAGAAAGTCCAAAGTTATCACTTCATGATACTATCACACAGACTTTGGCCCTTGAGTCATGCATCGCTCACTGTCTTGTTTTGAACATTTGTTCACCTTACGTGGTGTTTGTGTACTTTTGCGGAAATGAGAAAAAATATTGAGGAAGTTTCAAAAGAACTATTAAACTTGTATGAATATAACTTAAATATTCATACTCCTCACATCGCAAGGACTCTGAGAATACCAAACATGAACATTCTTGATAAAATAGCGAGAACAAAGCATTTTCTACCAAACAGGTCATGATTTTGTGATAACTTCACGATATCACTTACTTTTTACTACAGATTGTTTCATAAAAAATGGATCACCCTTAAACATCGCCTTAACTTCAACTTTGTCTAACTCCGCCAAACTTGAACGAATTTCTCTGAAATTTGGAAGATATGTCAGTTGTGCTTACTAATATCATTGTTGGAAATTTCAAGCATGAATATTGAGTTGTTTTCCTGTTATAGATAAAAAAGTAGTAGATAATTTGATCTTCATTTAGCAATGTTACACAAAACCATACCTCACTCTTATAAAATTACATTTGTTTCCTTTGTTATGTAATATGTTTTTCTACAAGCCAAAAGCTATCAAGCAAAACAAAAATAAAGAAATTCGGTCAATCAGAGCCAGTATAGCACCATTATTCATCAACAATAATGTAATTGCTACATGTGATTAACTGGACTTCATGTTCCATAGCTTCCTGACTTCGTTGCGGTGGTGTTGGCAGCACTCCTGATTGCTTTCAGCTAGAAATCTATCTCTTACCGGTTGAAAACAATACAAAGCACAAATGAACAATAACGAGATCGCATTCACAAAAGGCAAAGTGTCAGCCTTGCCTTCACATACAGCAAGGAAACATGAATTCTGAACGCTATGTGAATGTTTTACGAATGAACATTGGCCAAATGACAGATCAACTTGGTGATCCATCGACTTGGTAATTTATGAATGATAATGCTACGTGTCACAGGAGTAGTAGAGTCAACCTATGCAAGTCTCAATTAGGGCTTAGGACATTATCTTGGCCAGCTCGTTCTCCTGATCTGAATCCCATAGAAAATGTATGGAGTATTCTAAAACGTAACGTTCGTCGTTCACTGCTACCTACAGATGGCGTATCACAACTTACGTCACTGTTAAAAAGAGAGTGGAGAAAGTTAGATCAGTCAAAAATCAACGATATCATCAAATCAATGCCTAGACGAATTGGTAATGTCATTGACAATAAGGGTAAGGTCACAAAATATTAGCTTCTTAAGAACCGTTACTATATCATAGCTTATCAGATTATATAAGGACATTTAAATATATTAGGGACATGAAATAACATGAAAAATGCTTTCTGTATCATACTTATGTTTTATTTAGTCAAATTTTAGGATGATCCACTTTTTATGAAACGGACTGTAGTTCATCGATTTTGATGAACAGTATGTCAAAAGAGAACTCAGAAAATCCTCTTTCTCCCCGTGCCTGATGTATTTTCATGCTCACATGTTTTCTTTTTGAAAAATTGCGATTTGTAAATTGAGCGATTTTCATAATTGGAGCATTTTAATTTTCATGATTTCCGAGAAATTGGCGGACATAAATCCGAAACAGCAGTCTGGGGCTCGATTAATGTTCATTAGGGCCTATGGATCAACAGCAAGCGTTGGAGGTCCTAACAGGCTCTTAAAATTTCTTCGACGTGCCTTGTTCGCTTGTGTACAAACCAAAATATGTGAATCAGTCGTCTGCATCCGATCGATCAGACCTCCAAGACTTGCTGATGATGCACAATTAATATTAATCGACCCCAGAATGCAGTTTCAGTTTTCTGTCGGCCATTTTGAATTTTCGCAATTTTCTCGAGAAAGGCTGGTCGTATGATTTTTATACCATGATTTTCAAAGTTTTCATACAGAGATACATGAGAAACCGTCGAGAAACATGATAGGACATTTTTAAATGAAACCGCCTCTCCTGCACCTCTCTTTCAGACATTACATGGAAATACACATGTTACATGGAATGCCAGTTACGGCACTCCGTGTAGTATCTATTTCCATGTAACGTTTGAAAAGTATTTAATTGGACTCTCTTTGGCACTGGTTTGATGTTGCATTAAAACACGATTTGTAGCTCTATAAGTGACTGCCGCTATACAATGCATTCGCCAAATGTTTCAAATTTTCAAATAGTGGAATTGTATTATTTTCACATGCGACGTAAATGACAGTTCAGATTTTCTCACAATCGCTGAATTTTCAAATTGTACATAACGAAATCGACAGATCAAAATCTATGATTTTTACCTACTTCACCATTTTGCATGTAGACATCTAGGAGTCCATGATGTAGACTACATGCTGTGCATTTAGAAGTCGCAAAATCTCAAATTGCCAATTCTCTCATTCATAGGCAACGATAGCTATGTTGAATATCTGCATGATTTTACTTATTGTGCATTGAGAAATCGAAGTTTTTTAAAACTCTAGTTCTCTCACTTGTGGACGATCTATATGTAAATGTCTTCCTTCAATCATAAAAAATGGATCACGTAAATAATTGTGTTAATATTATTACTGTGCCACCTCAATTATTGTGTCAATTTCAATCAATTTTCCTGTCTTTCAATCGCATTTTCCATTGATAAGCTATACATTATTGAAGGCCTTTTGCTCTCAGCTTTTCAAAGAGCCATTGCACATTTGTATTCGTCATTATTTAAGGAGGACAGAGGTCAAGATGTGGAAATCCCCACTTTAGAGATCTCAAATTTTCGATGCGAAAACATGTGAACATGACAATGAAACTCAAGCTGATAGGGCTGTTTCTGAGAATTCCTTTCATGCATTGTTCGTCGAAATCGATGTACTATTATTATGTCTATTTATTCATTATCTTCTATATCTTTATTTTCTGTCAAGTATTTTTCTTTTGATGCTTTGTACTTTATATTATGCTTTGTGCTCTCTACGATTTTTTTGTCGCTACTATGTTAGTTCGGGCTTGTCTGTATTTGTTCCTTTATTGAGAGTGGTACCATATTGTTCGTCTCGTGGCGATGAGCACTGTGGTGGAATTTATTTTTGGGGATTGATTCTTGATTTACGTGTATTTAGGGATTATCATTTTGTCGCTTTGTGAGGTCTACTCCCTGCTGATATCTTGCAACACTTAGTTCAGAGGCGTTGGATATCCGCTGTGTCCCTCTACATCATTATTGAATCGGAATTTCTATTTTCGGCTTCCACTGTCCGCTATCTGATATCGGTGTGTATTCGACCTTGATCATATTCTTCATCACGAGTGAATTGGTATTGATTTGCTTGTGGCGTGGAGTGTTGAACAGTTTGCCTGTCAACCACAGAATTAGATTGTTTAATCGCACCACTTTGCTAGAAATTCAAACAGATGGCACATGCAGGAGCGTAATAAGTGGGCAAAAAGAAATTTTTAATACCTTACGGAGATAGGAAAAATAGTCGTGCGTCGCTTGCGGATTGCTCTGAATTCCTTCAAAATGCTCCGATCGCCACGATTCCTTCAGATTCGAAGAATTCAGATCATTGCGCAAAAGTTTTCTCGATAATATTGGGCCCTCCGATCATTTTTGAGTTAGCAGGCGCATGAAAAAACGTTCACAAACTTCTCTGTAGAACTGATAGGAATACAGGACTACAACTCCAAGTTTTGAAGGGAATCCGGGATTTTAAATCTAGGATCTGATGGGAATCCGGGACTTCGAATCCAACTTTTGAAGGGAATCCGGGACTTCGAATATAGGATCTGATGGGAATACAGATCTCCGACTCCAAGTTTTGAAGGGAATCTGCGACTTCGAATCTAGGATCTGATTGGAATACAGGACCACAACTCCAAATTTTGATGGGAATCCGGGACTTCGAATCTAGGATCTGATGGGAATCCGGGACTTCGACTCCAAGTTTTGAAGGGAATCTGGGACTTCGAACCTAGGATCTGATGAGAATCCGGGACTTCGACTCCAAGTATCGATGAGAATCCGGGACTTTGAATGAAGGATCGGATTGGAATACAGAACTCCGACTCCAAGTATTGAAGGGAATCCGGGACTTCGTCTCCAGGATCTGATGGGATTCGGGACTCCCTCTCCAGGTTTTGGAATCCGGAACTTCGAATCTGGGATCTGATGGGAATACAGATCTCCGACTCCAAGTTTTGAAAGGAATATGCGACTTCGAATCTAGGATCTGATGGGAATCCGGGACCTAGACACCAAGTTTTAGAGGGAATCTGGGACTTCCAACCTAGGATCTGATGGGATTTGGGGACTTCGTCTCCAAGTTTTGAAGGGAATCCAGGACTGCGAATCTAGGAACTGATGGGAATACAGGACTTCGAATCCAAGTTTTGAAGGGAATCTGGGACTTCGACTCTAGGATCTGATGGGAATCCGAGACTTCGACTACAAGTTTTTAAGGGAATCCGGGACTTCGAATCTAGGATCTGATGGGATTCGGGGACTTCGTCTCCAAGTTTTGAAGTTAATCTGGGTCTGCGAATCTAGGATCTGATGAGAATCCGGGACTTCGACTCCAAGTTTTGGAGGGAATCGAGGACTTTGAACGTAGGATTTGATGGGAATCCGGGACTTCGACTCCAAGTTTTAGAGGGAATCTGGGACTTCGAATCTAGGATCTGACGGGATTCCGAGAGTTCGACTTCAAGTTTTGAAGGGAATCCGGGACTTCGAATCTAGGATCTGATGAGAATCCGGGACTCCGACTCCAAGTTTTCATGGGAATCCGGGAGTTCCACTCGAAGTTTTGATGGAAATACGGGACTTTGACTCTAGGATCTGATGGGAATCGGGGACCCACTCAAATTTTTGAAGGGAATTCTCGATTCCGAAACCACGATCTGATGGGAATACAAGACTACAACTCCAAGTTTTCATGGTAATCCAGGACTTCGAATCTGGGAACTGATGGGAATACAGGACTACAACTCCAAGTTTTGAAGGGAATCCGGGATTTTAAATCTAGGATATGATGGGAATCCGGGACTTCGAATCCAACTTTTGAAGGGAATCCGGGACTTCGAATATAGGATCTGATGGGAATACAGATCTCCGACTCCAAGTTTTGAAGGGAATCTGCGACTTCGAATCTAGGATCTGATTGGAATACAGGACCACAACTCCAAATTTTGATGGGAATCCGGGACTTCGAATCTAGGATCTGATGGGAATCCGGGACTTCGACTCCAAGTTTTGAAGGGAATCTGGGACTTCGAACCTAGGATCTGATGAGAATCCGGGACTTCGACTCCAAGTATCGATGAGAATCCGGGACATTGAATGAAGGATCGGATTGGAATACAGAACTCCGACTCCAAGTATTGAAGGGAATCCGGGACTTCGTCTCCAGGATCTGATGGGATTCGGGACTCCCTCTCCAGGTTTTGGAATCCGGAACTTCGAATCTGGGATCTGATGGGAATACAGATCTCCGACTCCAAGTTTTGAAAGGAATATGCGACTTCGAATCTAGGATCTGATGGGAATCCGGGACCTAGACACCAAGTTTTAGAGGGAATCTGGGACTTCCAATCTAGGATCTGATGGGATTCGAGGACTTCGTCTCCAAGTTTTGAAGGGAATCCAGGACTGCGAATCTAGGATCTGATGGGAATCCGGGACTTCGAATCCAAGTTTTGAAGGGAATCTGGGACTTCGACTCTAGGATCTGATGGGAATCCGAGACTTCGACTACAAGTTTTTAAGGGAATCTGGGACTTCGAATCTAGGATCTGATGGGAATCCGAGACTTCAACTTCAAGTTTTGAAGGGAATCTGGGACTTCGAATCTAGAATCTGATGAGAATCCGGGACTCCGACTCCAAGTTTTCATGGGAATCCGAGAGTTCCACTCCAAGTTTGTTGGAAATACGGTACTTTGACTCTAGAATCTGATGAGAATCCGGGACTTCGAATCTAGGATCTGATGGGATTCGGGGACTTCGTCTCCAAGTTTTGAAGTTAATCTGGGTCTGCGAATCTAGGATCTGATGAGAATCCGGGACTTCGACTCCAAGTTTTGGAGGGAATCGAGGACTTTGGACGTAGGATTTGATGGGAATCCGGGACTTCGACTCCAAGTATTGAAGGGAATCTGGGACTTCGAATCTAGGATCTGACGGGATTCGGGACTCCCTCTCCAGGTTTTGGAATCCGGAACTTCGAATCTGGGATCTGATGGGAATACAGATCTCCGACTCCAAGTTTTGAAAGGAATATGCGACTTCGAATCTAGGAACTGATGGGAATCCGGGACCTAGACACCAAGTTTTAGAGGGAATCTGGGACTTCCAATCTAGGATCTGATGGGATTCGGGGACTTCGTCTCCAAGTTTTGAAGGGAATCAAGGACTGCGAATCTAGGATCTGATGGGAATCCGGGACTTCGAATCCAAGTTTTGAAGGGAATCTGGGACTTCGACTCTAGGATCTGATGGGAATCCGAGACTTCGACTACAAGTTTTTAAGGGAATCTGGGACTTCGAATCTAGGATCTGATGGGAATCCGAGACTTCGACTTCAAGTTTTGAAGGGAATCCGGGACTTCGAATCTAGGATCTGATGAGAATCCGGGACTCCGACTCCAAGTTTTCATGGGAATCCGGGAGTTCCACTCCAAGTTTTGATGGAAATACGGGACTTCGAATCTAGGATCTGATGGGATTCGGGGACTTCGTCTCCAAGTTTTGAAGTTAATCTGGGTCTGCGAATCTAGGATCTGATGAGAATCCGGGACTTCGACTCCAAGTTTTGGAGGGAATCGAGGACTTTGGACGTAGGATTTGATGGGAATCCGGGACTTCGACTCCAAGTATTGAAGGGAATCTGGGACTTCGAATCTAGGATCTGACGGATTCGGGACTCCCTCTCCAGGTTTTGGAATCCGGAACTTCGAATCTGGATCTGATGGGAATACAGATCTCCGACTCCAAGTTTTGAAAGGAATATGCGACTTCGAATCTAGGATCTGATGGGAATCCGGGACCTAGACACCAAGTTTTAGAGGGAATCTGGGACTTCCAATCTAGGATCTGATGGGATTCGGGGACTTCGTCTCCAAGTTTTGAAGGGAATCCAGGACTGCGAATCTAGGATCTGATGGGAATCCGGGACTTCGAATCCAAGTTTTGAAGGGAATCTGGGACTTCGACTCTAGGATCTGATGGAATCCGGGACTTCGACTCCAAGTTTTTAAGGGAATCTGGGACTTCGAATCTAGGATCTGATGGGAATCCGTGACTTCGACTCCAAGTTTTGAAGGGAATCCGGGACTTCGAATCTAGGATCTGATGAGAATCCGGACTCCGACTCCAAGTTTTCATGGGAATCCGGGAGTTCCACTCCAAGTTTTGATGGAAATACGGGACTTTGACTCTAGGATCTGATGGGAATTGGGGACCCACTCACATTTTTGAAGGGAATTCTCGATTCCGAAACCACGATCTGATGGGAATACAAGACTACAACTCCAAGTTTTCATGGTAATCCAGGTCTTCGAATCTGGGAACTGATGGGAATACAGGACTACAACTCCAATTTTTTGATGGGAATCCGGGACTTCGAATCTACGATCTGATGGGAATCCGGGACCCACTCCAAGTTTTCAAGGGAATCTGGGACTGCAAATCTAGGATATGATGGGAATACAGATCCCCGACTCCAAGTTTTGAAGGGAATCTGCGACTTCGAATCTAGGATCTGATGGGAATCTGGGACTTCGACTCAAAGTTTTGAAGGGAATCTGGGACTTCAAATCCCGGAGTTTGACTCCAAGTTTTGAAGGGAATTTTGGACTTCGAATCTAGCATCTGATGGGAATCCGAAACTTCAATTCCAAGTTTTGAAGGGAATCCAAGACTTCGAATCTAGGATCTGATGAGAATCCGTGACTTTGACTCCAAGTTTTGAAGGGGATTCTCGACTTCGACTCTAGGATCTGATGGGAATACGGGACTACAACTCCAAGTTTTCATGGGAATCCGGTACTTCGAATCTAGGATCGGATGGGAATCCGAGACTTCCACTCTAAGTTTTGAAGGAAATACGGGATTTTGACTCTAGGAACTGATGGGAACACAGGACTACAACTCCAAGTTTTGAAGGGAATCCGTGACTTCGAATCTAGGAACTGATGGGAATACAGGACCACAACTCCAAGTTTTGAAGGAAATACGGGACTTTGACTCTAGGAACTGATGGGAACACAGGACTACAACTCTAAGTTTTGAAGGGAATCCGGGACTTCGAATCTAGGATCGGATGGGAATCCGAGACTTCCACTCTAAGTTTTGAAGGAAATACGGGATTTTGACTCTAGGAACTGATGGGAACACAGGACTACAACTCCAAGTTTTGAAGGGAATCCGTGACTTCGAATCTAGGAACTGATGGGAATACAGGACCACAACTCCAAGTTTTGAAGGAAATACGGGACTTTGACTCTAGGAACTGATGGGAACACAGGACTACAACTCTAAGTTTTGAAGGGAATCCGGGACTTCGAATCTAGGATTTGATGGGAATCCGAGACTTCCACTCCAAGTTTTGAAGTTAATCTGTGACTGCGAATCTAGGATCTGATGAGAATCCGGGACTTCGACTCCAAGTTTTGGAGGGAATCGAGGACTGCGAACCTAGGATCTGATGGGAATCCGGGACTTCGACTCCAAGTTTTAGAGGGAATCTGGGACTTCGAATCTAGGATCTGATGGGATTCCGAGAGTTCGACTTCAAGTTTTGAAGGGAATCCGGGACTTCGAATCTAGGATCTGATGAGAATCCGGGACTCCGACTCCAAGTTTTCATAGGAATCCTGGAGTTCCACTCCAAGTTTTGATGGAAATACGGTACTTTGACTCTAGGATCTGATGGGAATCGGGGACCCACTCAAATTTTTGAAGGGAATTCTCGATTCCGAAACCACGATCTGATGGGAATACAAGACTACAACTCCAAGTTTTCATGGTAATCCAGGACTTCGAATCTGGGATCTGATGGGAATCCGAGACTTCGACTTCAAGTTTTCAAGGGAATCCGGGACTCCGACTCCAAGTTTTAGCGGGAATCTGGACTTCGAATCTAGGATCTGATGGGATTCCGAGACTTCGACTTCAAGTTTTGAAGGGAATCCGGGACTCCGACTCCAAGTTTTCATGGGAATCCGGGAGTTCCACTCCAAGTTTTGATGGAAATACGGGACTTTGACTCTAGGATCTGATGGGAATCGGGGACCCACTCAAAGTTTTAAAGGGATTTCTCGATTCCGAATCCAGGATCTGATGGGAATACAAGACTACAACTCCAAGTTTTCATGGTAATCCAGGACTTCGAATCTAGGAACTGATGGGAATACAGGACTACAACTCCAATTTTTGATCGGAATCCGGGACTTCGAATCTACGATCTGATGGGAATCCGGGACCCACTCCAAGTTTTCAAGGGAATCTGGGACTTCAAATCTAGGATATGATGAGAATCCGGGACTTCGACTACTAGTTTTGAAGGGAATCCGGGACTTCGAATCTGGGATCTGATGGGAATACAGATCTCCGACTCCAAGTTTTGAAGGGAATCTGCGACTTCGAATCTAGGATCTGATGGGAATCTGGGACTTCGACTCAAAGTTTTGAAGGAAATCTTGGACTTCGAATCTAGGATCTGATGGGAATCCGGGACTTTGACTCCAAGTTTTGAAGGGAATCTGGGACTTCGACTCTAGGATCTGATGGTAATCCGGGACCAACTCCAAGTTTTCAAGGGAATCCGGGACTTCGACTCCAAGTTTAGAAGGGAATCTGGGACTTCGACTCTAGGATCTGATGGTAATCCGGGACCAACTCCAAGTTTTCAAGGGAAACTGGGACTTCGAATTTAGGATCTGATGGGAATACAGATCTCTGACTCCAAGTTTTGGTGGGAATCCGGCACTCCGAACCTAGGATCTGATGAGAATCTGGGACTTCGACTCCAAGTTTCGATGAGCATCCGGGACTTTGAATGAAGGATCGGATTGGAATACAGAACTCCGACTCCAAGCATAGAAGGGAATCCAGGACTTCGACTCCAAGTTTTGAAGGGAATCCAGGACTTCGACTCCAAGTTTTGAAGGGAATCCAGGACTTCGACTCCAAGTTTTGAAGGGAATATGTAATTTCGAATCTAGGATCTAATGAGAATGCGCGACTTCGACTCCAAGTTTTAGAGGGAATCTGGGACTTCGACTCTAGGATCTGATGGGAATCCGAGACTTCGACTCCAAGTTTTGAAGGGAATCCATGACTGCGTACCTAGAATCTGATGAGAATCCAGGACTTCGAATCTAGGATCTGATGGGATTCGGGGACTTCGTCTCCAAGTTTTGAAGTTAATGTGGGACTGCGAATCTAGGATCTAATGAGAATCCGGGACTTCGACTCCAAGTTTTGGAGGGAATCCATGACTGCGCACCTAGGATCTGGTGGGAATCCGGGACTTCGACTCCAAGTTTTGAAGGGAATCTGGGACTTCGAATCTAGGATCTGATGGGAATCCGGGACTTCGAATCTAGGATCTGGTTGGAATCCGGGACTTCGAATCTAGGATCTGATGGGAATCCGGGACTTCGACTCCAAGTTTTGAAGGAATCTGGGACTTCGAATATAGGATTTGGTGGGAATACAGATCTCCGACTCCAAGTGTTGATGGGAATCCGTCACTTCGAACCTACGATCTGATGAGAATCCGGGACTTCGACTCCAAGTTTCGATGGGAATCCGGGACTTTGAATGAAGGATCGGATTGGAATCCGGGACTTCGACACCAAGTATAGAAGGGAATCCGGGACTTCGGCTCCCGGATCTGATGGGATTCGGGACTCCGTCTCAAGGTTTTGGAATCCGGAACTTCGAATCTAGGATCTGATGGGAATACAGATCTCTGACTCCAAGTGTTGGTGGGAATCCGGCACTTCAAATCTAGGATCTGAATGGAATCCGGGACTTCGAATCTGGGATCTGATGGGAATCCGGGACTTCGACTCGAAGTTTTGAAGGGAATCTGGGACTTCGAATTTAGGATCTGATGGGAATACAGATCTCTGACTCCAAGTGTTGGTGGGAATCCGGCACTCCTAACCTAGGATCTGATGAGAATCCGGGTCTTCGACTCCAAGTTTTGAAGGGAATTTGGACTTCGTCTGCAAGATCTGATGGGATTCGGGACTCCGTCTCCAGGTTTTGAAGGGAATATGCGACTTCGAACCTAGGATCTGATGGGAATCCGGGACTTCAACTCCAGGTTTTGAAGGGAATCGGGGACTTCGAATCTAGGATCTGATGGGAATCCGGGACTTCGAAGCCAAGCGTTGGTGGGAATCCGACACTCCGAACCTAGGATCTGATGAGAATCCGGGACTTCGAATGCAAGTTTTGATGAGAATCCGGGACTTTGAATGAAGGATCGGATTGGAATACAGAACTCCGACTCGAAGTTTTGAAGGGAATTTGGACTTCGTCTCCAAGATCTGATGGGATTCGGGACTCCGTCTCCAGGTTTTGAAAGGAATCCGGGACTTCGAATCTGGGATCTGATGGGAATACAGATCTGCGACTCCAAGTTTTGAAGGGAATATGCGACTTTGAATCTAGGATCTGATGGCAATCCATGACTTCGACTCCAAGTTTTAGAAGGAATCTGGGACTTCGAATCTAGGATCTGATGGGATTCGGGGACTCCGACTCCAAGTTTTCATGGGAATCCGGGAGTTCCACTCCAAGTTTTGATGGAAATACGGTACTTTGACTCTAGGATCTGATGGGAATCGTGGACCCACTCGAAGTTTTGAAGGGATTCTCGACTTCGAATCTAGGAACTGATGGGATTCGGGGACTCCGACTCCAAGTTTTCATGGGAATCCGGGAGTTCCACTCCAAGTTTTGATGGAAATACGGTACTTTGACTCTAGGATCTGATGGGAATCGTGGACCCACTCGAAGTTTTGAAGGGAATTCTCGACTTCGAATCTAGGAACTGATGGGAATACAAGACTACAACTCCGAGTTTTCATTATAATCCAGGACTTCGAATCTAGGATCTGATGGGATTCGGGGACTTCGTGTCCAAGTTTTGAAGTTAATGTGGGACTGCGAATCTAGGATCTAATGAGAATCCGGGACTTCGACTCCAAGTTTTCAAGGGAATCCATGACTGCGTACCTAGGATCTGGTGGGAATCCGGGACTTCGACTCCAAGTTTTGAAGGGAATCTGGGACTTCGAATCTAGGATCTGATGGGAATCCGGGACTTCAAATCTAGGATCTGGTGGGAATCCGGGACTTCGAATCTAGGATCTGATGGGAATCCGGGACTTCGACTCCAAGTTTTGAAGGGAATCTGGGACTTCGAATCTAGAATCTGATGAGAATCCGGGACTCCGACTCCAAGTTTTCATGGGAATCCGAGAGTTCCACTCCAAGTTTGTTGGAAATACGGTACTTTGACTCTAGAATCTGATGAGAATCCGGGACTTCGAATCTAGGATCTGATGGGATTCGGGACTTCGTCTCCAAGTTTTGAAGTTAATCTGGGTCTGCGAATCTAGGATCTGATGAGAATCCGGGACTTCGACTCCAAGTTTTGGAGGGAATCGAGGACTTTGGACGTAGGATTTGATGGGAATCCGGGACTTCGACTCCAAGTTTTAGAGGGAATCTGGGACTTCGAATCTAGGATCTGACGGGATTCGGGACTCCCTCTCCAGGTTTTGGAATCCGGAACTTCGAATCTGGGATCTGATGGGAATACAGATCTCCGACTCCAAGTTTTGAAAGGAATATGCGACTTCGAATCTAGGATCTGATGGGAATCCGGGACCTAGACACCAAGTTTTAGAGGGAATCTGGGACTTCCAATCTAGGATCTGATGGGATTCGGAGACTTCGTCTCCAAGTTTTGAAGGGAATCCAGGACTGCGAATCTAGGATCTGATGGGAATCCGGGACTTCGAATCCAAGTTTTGAAGGGAATCTGGGACTTCGACTCTAGGATCTGATGGGAATCCGAGACTTCGACTACAAGTTTTTAAGGGAATCTGGGACTTCGAATCTAGGATCTGATGGGAATCCGAGACTTCGACTTCAAGTTTTGAAGGGAATCCGGGACTTCGAATCTAGGATCTGATGAGAATCCGGGACTCCGACTCCAAGTTTTCATGGGAATCCGGGAGTTCCACTCCAAGTTTTGATGGAAATACGGGACTTTGACTCTAGGATCTGATGGGAATTGGGGACCCACTCACATTTTTGAAGGGAATTCTCGATTCCGAAACCACGATCTGATGGGAATACAAGACTACAACTCCAAGTTTTCATGGTAATCCAGGTCTTCGAATCTGGGAACTGATGGGAATACAGGACTACAACTCCAATTTTTTGATGGGAATCCGGGACTTCGAATCTACGATCTGATGGGAATCCGGGACCCACTTCAAGTTTTCAAGGGAATCTGGGACTGCAAATCTAGGATATGATGGGAATACAGATCTCCGACTCCAAGTTTTGAAGGGAATCTGCGACTTCGAATCTAGGATCTGATGGGAATCTGGGACTTCGACTCAAAGTTTTGAAGGGAATCCGGGACTTCAAATCCCGGAGTTTGACTCCAAGTTTTGAAGGGAATTTTGGACTTCGAATCTAGCATCTGATGGGAATCCGAAACTTCAATTCCAAGTTTTGAAGGGAATCCAAGACTTCGAATCTAGGATCTGATGAGAATCCGTGACTTTGAATCCAAGTTTTGAAGGGATTCTCGACTTCGACTCTAGGATCTGATGGGAATACGGGACTACAACTCCAAGTTTTCATGGGAATCCGGTACTTCGAATCTAGGATCGGATGGGAATCCGAGACTTCCACTCTAAGTTTTGAAGGAAATACGGGATTTTGACTCTAGGAACTGATGGGAACACAGGACTACAACTCCAAGTTTTGAAGGGAATCCGTGACTTCGAATCTAGGAACTGATGGGAATACAGGACCACAACTCCAAGTTTTGAAGGAAATACGGGACTTTGACTCTAGGAACTGATGGGAACACAGGACTACAACTCTAAGTTTTGAAGGGAATCCGGGACTTCGAATCTAGGAACTGATGGGAATACAGGACCACAACTCCAAGTTTTGAAGGAAATACGGGACTTTGACTCTAGGAACTGATGGGAACACAGGACTACAACTCTAAGTTTTGAAGGGAATCCGGGACTTCGAATCTAGGATCGGATGGGAATCCGAGACTTCCACTCTAAGTTTTGAAGGAAATACGGGATTTTGACTCTAGGAACTGATGGGAACACAGGACTACAACTCCAAGTTTTGAAGGGAATCCGTGACTTCGAATCTAGGAACTGATGGGAATACAGGACCACAACTCCAAGTTTTGAAGGAAATACGGGACTTTGACTCTTGGAACTGATGGGAACACAGGACTACAACTCTAAGTTTTGAAGGGAATCCGGGACTTCGAATCTAGGATTTGATGGGAATCCGAGACTTCCACTCCAAGTTTTGAAGTTAATCTGTGACTGCGAATCTAGGATCTGATGGGAATCCGGGACTTCGACTCCAAGTTTTAGAGGGAATCTGGGACTTCGAATCTAGGATCTGATGGGATTCCGAGAGTTCGACTTCAAGTTTTGAAGGGAATCCGGGACTTCGAATCTAGGATCTGATGAGAATCCGGGACTCCGACTCCAAGTTTTCATGGGAATCCGGGAGTTCCACTCCAAGTTTTGATGGAAATACGGTACTTTGACTCTAGGATCTGATGGGAATCGGGGACCCACTCAAATTTTTGAAGGGAATTCTCGATTCCGAAACCACGATCTGATGGGAATACAAGACTACAACTCCAAGTTTTCATGGTAATCCAGGACTTCGAATCTGGGATCTGATGGGAATCCGAGACTTCGACTTCAAGTTTTCAAGGGAATCCGGGACTCCGACTCCAAGTTTTAGCGGGAATCTGGACTTCGAATCTAGGATCTGATGGGATTCCGAGACTTCGACTTCAAGTTTTGAAGGGAATCCGGGACTCCGACTCCAAGTTTTCATGGGAATCCGGGAGTTCCACTCCAAGTTTTGATGGAAATACGGGACTTTGACTCTAGGATCTGATGGGAATCGGGGACCCACTCAAAGTTTTAAAGGGATTTCTCGATTCCGAATCCAGGATCTGATGGGAATACAAGACTACAACTCCAAGTTTTCATGGTAATCCAGGACTTCGAATCTAGGAACTGATGGGAATACAGGACTACAACTCCAATTTTTGATCGGAATCCGGGACTTCGAACCTAGGATCTGATGGGAATCCGGGACTTCAACTCCAGGTTTTGAAGGGAATCGGTGACTTCGAATCTAGGATCTGATGGGAATCCGGGACTTCGACTACTAGTTTTGAAGGGAATCCGGGACTTCGAATCTGGGATCTGATGGGAATACAGATCTCCGACTCCAAGTTTTGAAGGGAATCTGCGACTTCGAATCTAGGATCTGATGGGAATCTGGGACTTCGACTCAAAGTTTTGAAGGAAATCTTGGACTTCGAATCTAGGATCTGATGGGAATCCGGGACTTTGACTCCAAGTTTTGAAGGGAATTTTGGACTTCGAATCTAGTAACTGATGGGAATACAGGACCACAACTCCAAATTTTTATGGGAATCCGGGACTTCGACTCCAAGTTTTGAAGGGAATCTGGGACTTCGACTCTAGGATCTGATGGTAATCCGGGACCAACTCCAAGTTTTCAAGGGAAACTGGGACTTCGAATTTAGGATCTGATGGGAATACAGATCTCTGACTCCAAGTTTTGGTGGGAATCCGGCACTCCGTACGTAGGATCTGATGAGAATCTGGGACTTCGACTCCAAGTTTCGATGAGCATCCGGGACTTTGAATGAAGGATCGGATTGGAATACAGAACTCCGACTCCAAGCATAGAAGGGAATCCAGGACTTCGACTCCAAGTTTTGAAGGGAATCCAGGACTTCGACTCCAAGTTTTGAAGGGAATATGTAATTTCGAATCTAGGATCTAATGAGAATGCGCGACTTCGACTCCAAGTTTTAGAGGGAATCTGGGACTTCGACTCTAGGATCTGATGGGAATCCGAGACTTCGACTCCAAGTTTTGAAGGGAATCCATGACTGCGTACCTAGAATCTGATGAGAATCCAGGACTTCGAATCTAGGATCTGATGGGATTCGGGGACTTCGTCTCCAAGTTTTGAAGTTAATTTGGGCCTGCGAATCTAGGATCTAATGAGAATCCGGGACTTCGACTCCAAGTTTTCAAGGGAATCCATGACTGCGTACCTAGGATCTGGTGGGAATCCGGGACTTCGACTCCAAATTTTGAAGGGAATCTGGGACTTCGAATCTAGGATCTGATGGGAATCTGGGACTTCGAATCTAGGATCTGGTTGGAATCCGGGACTTCGAATCTAGGATCTGATGGGAATCCGGGACTTCGACTCCAAGTTTTGAAGGGAATCTGGGACTTCGAATATAGGATTTGGTGGGAATACAGATCTCCGACTCCAAGTGTTGATGGGAATCCGTCACTTCGAACCTACGATCTGATGAGAATCCGGGACTTCGACTCCAAGTTTCGATGGGAATCCGGGACTTTGAATGAAGGATCGGATTGGAATCCGGGACTTCGACACCAAGTATAGAAGGGAATCCGGGACTTCGGCTCCAGGATCTGATGGGATTCGGGACTCCGTCTCAAGGTTTTGGAATCCGGAACTTCGAATCTAGGATCTGATGGGAATACAGATCTCTGACTCCAAGTGTTGGTGGGAATCCGGCACTTCAAATCTAGGATCTGAATGGAATCCGGGACTTCGAATCTAGGATCTGATGGGAATCCGGGACTTCGACTCGAAGTTTTGAAGGGAATCTGGGACTTCGAATTTAGGATCTGATGGGAATACAGATCTCTGACTCCAAGTGTTGGTGGGAATCCGGCACTCCTAACCTAGGATCTGATGAGAATCCGGGTCTTCGACTCCAAGTTTTGAAGGGAATTTGGACTTCGTCTGCAAGATCTGATGGGATTCGGGACTCCGTCTCCAGGTTTTGAAGGGAATATGCGACTTCGAACCTAGGATCTGATGGGAATCCGGGACTTCGAAGCCAAGCGTTGGTGGGAATCCGACACTCCGAACCTAGGATCTGATGAGAATCCGGGACTTCGAATGCAAGTTTTGATGAGAATCCGGGACTTTGAATGAAGGATCGGATTGGAATACAGAACTCCGACTCGAAGTTTTGAAGGGAATTTGGACTTCGTCTCCAAGATCTGATGGGATTCGGGACTCCGTCTCCAGGTTTTGAAAGGAATCCGGGACTTCGAATCTGGGATCTGATGGGAATACAGATCTGCGACTCCAAGTTTTGAAGGGAATATGCGACTTTGAATCTAGGATCTGATGGCAATCCATGACTTCGACTCCAAGTTTTAGAAGGAATCTGGGACTTCGAATCTAGGATCTGATGGGATTCGGGGACTCCGACTCCAACTTTTCATGGGAATCCGGGAGTTCCACTCCAAGTTTTGATGGAAATACGGTACTTTGACTCTAGGATCTGATGGGAATCGTGGACCCACTCGAAGTTTTGAAGGGATTCTCGACTTCGAATCTAGGAACTGATGGGATTCGGGGACTCCGACTCCAAGTTTTCATGGGAATCCGGGAGTTCCACTCCAAGTTTTGATGGAAATACGGTACTTTGACTCTAGGATCTGATGGGAATCGTGGACCCACTCGAAGTTTTGAAGGGAATTCTCGACTTCGAATCTAGGAACTGATGGGAATACAAGACTACAACTCCGAGTTTTCATTATAATCCAGGACTTCGAATCTAGGATCTGATGGGATTCGGGGACTTCGTGTCCAAGTTTTGAAGTTAATGTGGGACTGCGAATCTAGGATCTAATGAGAATCCGGGACTTCGACTCCAAGTTTTCAAGGGAATCCATGACTGCGTACCTAGGATCTGGTGGGAATCCGGGACTTCGACTCCAAGTTTTGAAGGGAATCTGGGACTTCGAATCTAGGATCTGATGGGAATCCGGGACTTCGAATCTAGGATCTGGTGGGAATCCGGGACTTCGAATCTAGGATCTGATGGGAATCCGGGACTTCGACTCCAAGTTTTGAAGGGAATCTGGGACTTCGAATATAGGATTTGGTGGGAATACAGATCTCCGACTCCAAGTGTTGATGGGAATCCGTCACTTTGAACCTACGATCTGATGAGAATCCGGGACTTCGACTCCAAGTTTCGATGTGAATCCGGGACTTTGAATGAAGGATCGGATTGGAATCCGGGACTTCGACACCAAGTATAGAAGGGAATCCGGGACTTCGGCTCCAGGATCTGATGGGATTCGGGACTCCGTCTCAAGGTTTTGGAATCCGGAACTTCGAATCTAGGATCTGATGGGAATACAGATCTCTGACTCCAAGTGTTGGTGGGAATCCGGCACTTCGAATCTAGGATCTGAATGGAATCCGGGACTTCGAATCTAGGATCTGATGGGAATCCGGGACTTCGACTCGAAGTTTTGAAGGGAATCTGGGACTTCGAATTTAGGATCTGATGGGAATACAGATCTCTGACTCCAAGTGTTGGTGGGAATCCGGCACTCCTAACCTAGGATCTGATGAGAATCCGGGTCTTCGACTCCAAGTTTTGAAGGGAATTTGGACTTCGTCTGCAAGATCTGATGGGATTCGGGACTCCGTCTCCAGGTTTTGAAGGGAATATGCGACTTCGAACCTAGGATCTGATGGGAATCCGGGACTTCAACTCCAGGTTTTGAAGGGAATCGGGGACTTCGAATCTAGGATCTGATGGGAATCCGGGACTTCGAAGCCAAGCGTTGGTGGGAATCCGACACTCCGAACCTAGGATCTGATGAGAATCCGGGACTTCGAATGCAAGTTTTGATGAGAATCCGGGACTTTGAATGAAGGATCGGATTGGAATACAAAACTCCAACTCGAAGTTTTGAAGGGAATTTGGACTTCGTCTCCAAGATCTGATGGGATTCGGGACTCCGACTCCAGGTTTTGAAAGGAATCCGGGACTTTGAATCTGGGATCTGATGGGAATACAGATCTGCGACTCCAAGTTTTGAAGGGAATATGCGACTTTGAATCTAGGATCTGATGGCAATCCATGACTTCGACTCCAAGTTTTAGAAGGAATCTGGGACTTCGAATCTAGGATCTGATGGGATTCGGGGACTCCGACTCCAAGTTTTCATGGGAATCCGGGAGTTCCACTCCAAGTTTTGATGGAAATACGGTACTTTGACTCTAGGATCTGATGGGAATCGTGGACCCACTCGAAGTTTTGAAGGGAATTCTCGACTTCGAATCTAGGAACTGATGGGATTCGGGGACTCCGACTCCAAGTTTTCATGGGAATCCGGGAGTTCCAATCCAAGTTTTGATGGAAATACGGTACTTTGACTCTAGGATCTGATGGGAATCGTGGACCCACTCGAAGTTTTGAAGGGAATTCTCGACTTCGAATCTAGGAACTGATGGGAATACAAGACTACAACTCCGAGTTTTCATTGTAATCCAGGACTTCGAATCTAGGATCTGATGGGAATACAGGACTACAACTCCATTTTTTGATGGGAATCCGGGACTTCGAATCTAGGATCTGATGGGAATCCGGGACCCACTCCAAGTTTTTAAGGGAATCCGGGACTTCGAATCTAGGATCTGATGGGAATCTGGGACTTCGACTCAAAGTTTTGAAGGGAATCAAGGACTTCGAATCTAGGATCTGATGGGAATTTTTGAATAGTTTCTACACTGTCATAATGAATCGTGGTTTCTAGAGGATTCAGTTGAATGGGATTCTATGGGATTCCCTACAATCCCCAACAAACCCAAATGATCCGATTTGCATCGTGAATGGCATCATGGATTCTAGAGGATTCAGTTGAATGGGATTCTAAGGGATTCCATACAATCCCCAACAAACCCATATGATCCGATTTGTATGGTGAATGGCATCATGGATTCTAGAGGATTCAGTTGAATGGGATTCTAAGGGATTCAATACAATCCCCAACAAACCCATATGATCCGATTTGCATGGTGAATGGCATCATGGATTCTAGAGGAATCAGTTGAATGGGATTCTAAGGGATTCCATACAATCCCCAACAAACCCAAATGATCCGATTTGCATCGTGAATGGCATCATGGATTCTAGAGGATTCAGTTGAATTGGATTCTAAGGGATTCCATACAATCCCCAACAAACCCATATGATCCGATTTGCATGGTGAATGGCATCATGGATTCTAGAGGATTCAGTTGAATGGGATTCTAAGGGATTCCATACAATCGCCAACAAACCCAAATGATCCGATTTGCTTCATGAATGGCATCATGGATTCTAGAGGATTCAGTTGAATGGGATTCTAAGGGATTCCATACAATCCCCAACAAACCCAAATGATCCGATTTGCATCGTGAATGGCATCATGGATTCTAGAGGATTCAGTTGAATGGGATTCTAAGGGACTCCATACAATCCCCAACAAACCCAAATGATCCGATTTGCATCGTGAATGGCATCATGGATTCTAGAGGATTCAGTTGAATGGGATTCTAAGGGATTCCATACAATCCCCAACAAACCCATATGATCCGATTTGCTTCATGAATGGCATCATGGATTCTAGAGGATTCAGTTGAATGGGATTCTAAGGGATTCCATACAATCCCCAACAAACCCAAATGATCCGATTTGCATCGTGAATGGCATCATGGATTCTAGAGGATTCAGTTGAATTGGATTCTAAGGGATTCCATACAATCCCCAACAAACCCATATGATCTGATTTGCATCGTGAATGGCATCATGGATTCTAGAGGATTCAGTTGAATGGGATTTTAAGGGATTCCATACAATCCCCAACAAACCCATATGATCCGATTTGCTTCATGAATGGCATCATGGATTCTAGAGGATTCAGTTGAATGGGACTCTAAGGGATTCCACATAATACCCAACAAACCCAAATGATCCGATTTGCATCGTGAATGGCATCATGGATTCTAGAGGATTCAGTTGAATGGGATTCTAAGGGACTCCATACAATCCCCAACAAACCCAAATGATCCGATTTGCATCGTGAATGGCATCATGGATTCTAGAGGATTCAGTTGAATGGGATTCTAAGGGATTCCATGCAATCCCCAACAAACCCAAATGATCCGATTTGCTTCATGAATGGCATCATGGATTCTAGAGGATTCAGTTGAATGGGATTCTAAGGGATTCCATACAATCCCCAACAAACCCATATGATCCGATTTGCTTCATGAATGGCATCATGGATTCTAGAGGATTCAGTTGAATGGGATTCTAAGGGATTTCATACAATCCCCAACAAACCCATATGATCCGATTTGCATGGTGAATGGCATCATGGATTCTAGAGGATTCAGTTGAATGGGATTCTAAGGGATTCCATACAATCCCCAACAAACCCATATGATCCGATTTGCTTCATGAATGGCATCATGGATTCTAGAGGATTCAGTTGAATGGGATTCTAAGGGATTTCATACAATCCCCAACAAACCCATATGATCCGATTTGCATGGTGAATGGCATCATGGATTCTAGAGGATTCAGTTGAATGGGATTCTAGGGGATTCCACATAATCACCAGCAAACCCATATGATCCGATTTGCATGGTGAATGCGATCATATGGGATCCGAGGATCTGCCGAGGATCCGAGGATGAAGCCGTTGATCTGGACGAGGAGGACGCACACAACGAATGGAGAGTCCGAACCGGCGACTCCACATGAATTGGATGAAAACCAGAAGAAGAAGAAGAATATTCAGGCTGATGAACAGTTGCCACATTTTCTCTTCACGATAACTAATATAAGACTGTCGATATCTGCATAAAACATGCGCGTCTACGGGCAAAAATCGACATAAAATGGCATCGTACCACTTTTGAACAAGAAAACCATTTCATTTATGAATTACGATCTCGACTGGACAATTTTCCATATTCCCTTTCAATTTGATTGAATTGCATTCAGATGAGAAACAATATTTAATTGTTCATATTGTCTAAGATCATATTCACTTATCATAATAAAATCAGTCATGCAAATGCTGACAGTTTGAACATTTTCTTCAGCACTTGATTTCTCTACATTTTCCTAATTGTGGAATATTTCTAAACTACACAAATTCAAACCTTTAAATGCTGTTGATATGAAAGCCTGAAGCTCACTGTAAGCAGCATTTGAAAAGAAATTGACAAAAATACGTTAATTTTAGCTCTAAATATCCAGCTACACTGCAAAACAAACCTTGATCAATAATGTGCCCAGTGCATATTCGTCACGTCGGCCACATTGGCCCACATACAAATATTCGAGGATTCAAGAAATGCAAAGGATTTATGGAAATTGTTCAAAAGATGTCAAATTTAGACTGGCGCCAATGTAGAGTAGTCATAGGCCTACATTAGTAATCACTATGACATAAATCATCATGTGATAGTGGCAATCATTTGGCAAATAAATAGATTTTGCATCAACAGTGTATGATTAACACCAGTATAGCCTGTGTCAAAATAGCTTCATCCGAATTATTCAGCAAAGTAATCAATGCCTTGACTTGTATTTCATTTATCCGTGCAATTTTTCAATAGCCACAAGTTTTTTCTGGAACGACTCTGTGAATACAGAAAACTCATGAACGGAAAATGGTAACCAACACATTGTTCAAAACTTATGAACGTTTTTATTCTTAAAATCGTCAATTGACGGTTTCAGCGCTTCTACGAGTAAGTGCTAGTGTTAAGATCGGTGTATCGACTCTTCACATATCAGGGAAAAGCCATTTCTTACAAAATCATCTGTAAGTGTTGTAATTGATTTTGAAAGTCATATGCTAGAGCGGGATTGCAAACAGATTGTTCAAAAATCTGTGAACAAAGCAGAATTTTATTGAACTTATAGAATATTGCCAATATTCAAAGCGAAATTGATCAGATCACTTTCCAGACATTGTTGATTTAAGGAATTAGATTCACTCAATGTATTGAAATGCAACTTGCTTCGTGTAACTTGCTTTAATGGGAAAGTGAAAATATGTTGTCATGAACACAGTACGTGTAGCTGCTTACAGAGAAATGACCTATATTCGATGCTAGAACACGTAAGCACTTGATATGAGTTCACCTAGAAGTGACGTAAGCACCGTTTTACAGTTGAACAATGGTTTGAACAATTTTCTAACACGATTTGTCTTGCAACCAAATTGATAACCGTTTCATTAAAACGTGCTACCTTAGTTTTAACTACCACCAACTGAAAACGGTGTTTAAGACTAGTAGTGAGTAAATGTGGCATCTGATAGAACATTTCCTTTTCCTGCTAATTAACATCATTCCTGAATGAAAGCGACTGACGCAAAACGCTATGCTAGGCAAACATTATAACAAGATTATGATTAACTGATTTAAAGAACAATCAACTACATATTAAGTTGAAATTAATCTATTTGGATAGATTGGAATATGCGTGCGATTTAATCATTTAGATGGATGAGATTCAACGATTATTTCGAAAGAAAAATATATTTAGATATGATTACATTCACACTTAATGTCAAACAAATCAATATTTTCTTTATCTTTCATTCGAGAAATGAGTATTCCCAATATGATTTCTGATTGCATTTCCTGCAACCATAGCATCATTATTAATCACCAGTAAGTCGTCATTAACGTTTTCTTCTCCATCCAAGGAAGCCGAGATATCGACATCCCCTCCTGTGAGATCAATGGTAATGTTATGGAGCAGGAAACATGCGGCAATAGCACAACAGCATCCATGTGGATTTAAGCGTATTTCATAGTGCAGCAGAGCACAGCACATAGCACAGCTTCATCACTCAAAGGCCTTGCTCTGTTCTAACCGTACAAAGTTGGTGATCAAAGTGATACTTTTGCTGTGGTCTTGAATTGAGATCTTAAACGGAGTAGTGAAGCAGACT
Source organism: Prostheceraeus crozeri (assembly GCA_907163375.1). Lineage (NCBI taxonomy): Eukaryota > Metazoa > Platyhelminthes > Polycladida > Euryleptidae > Prostheceraeus > Prostheceraeus crozeri. Next base: position 56,569 of record CAJQUW010015429.1, read on the forward strand.
GCTTTTGCGCAACCTCCATCTCCGATTACCATTCCATCATTACGTAAAATCCTGTCCAATTTTACTTTCTGTGAAGATTCGAGTGTCACGTGCAGGACCTGGCCATTTGATAACACCATTTGTGTCTGTGGTACACATGCCCTCAATATTTATGGAGTGCTCATTCTTGCGATTCACATCGGCAAATTAATTTTTATGAGGAGCCTAGATCCTAACATAAGGGCATTTTATTAATCCAACAATAACTAGAAATACACATTGAAGTCGCAATAAGCCTTTTTTCGCTATTTGAATTTCTTCTGAAGTCGCTGGGAAACGTATAATTTCATTGACTTGACTTGAGAACACGTGTGACAGCCGTGACACACCTGCTCACATTTGCTTTACTGACTTTGAAAGATGAAGCACAACCTCTTGATGTCGAAGACTTTCACCAATGTCATGAGTCTATCCAAGTAAATAAGGCCATCTTCATCAATTCGACAGCGATCATAGAATTCATTATCTAAACACACATCAAATGGATCATTTCGATCCCGAAATATACAGTCTTGACACACAGCTACACTTCCATACAAAATCTGAAATCTGTAATACGATGATGAAATGTTCACTGCCCAAGTCTGCTAAAATGATTACAGACGGTGAGATATTTACATTATCAGGAAATTAAAACCGTCTTATACCTCCCTCTGAGAAGGTATAAATGTCGAGTGTTAAACTGCTGCAGAAACGTTCGGGATGATATCACCCAACTGACACAAATTTGGAATGCAGTAATTTCATCATGTAACAACTTAATGTATGCAGAGCAACATTTCTTGAACTTACAAGTGCAAAAAGACAAAATAAGACTAAGTATCGAATAAAGCGTGCTGTTCGAGGTTTGAAATCAATTGATTTTGCAGCAGGCACATTTTTTTCAAGCCTTTCGACAATAGGATACAGTCGATTAACATCTGTAAAAAATGGATTTGTGTGATCACATCTGGCTGCGATAGTAGAGCAACAACAAATAGCCTATCAAATTATTTTCAATCATAGTAATTTCATACTATTTTCAAACAGCTCATGTTTTACAATATTGGCCTAGTCTGTTTTCGTAATGGGTCTGAAACTTTTTCAGCGTGAAGCTTAGAAAAATGAAAGTGGGTTGTACTACATAAAATACCGGTATGCAAAATGTTTACAATGTTGCCGTAGTAATTTTGCTTGCAATTGCATACAGCTTAGACTAGGAAAAGTATGTTCACAAATATCATTAAATATTTACATGTTTTTCAAGGATATCATACAATAGTGTCCTCATTTGAAGTGTTGATTTTAATATGTTTATATTTCGATTTCTAAGCGTCCAATCTTTACCAATAATTGCACGTATGCTCTGAAAAGTAATGCACACTGTAGCACTGTCACTGCTACATAGATTTTGCACTGATATAAATTTCTAAAAAATATTTAACAAAGTAATGCATGGCTTGCTGTAGCATTCACTTTGCGATTATTGCACTCGAAATGCGGGCATACATTGTCTTATACATTATATAATATATTATAAATAATATGTCGTATATATAAATTCCGTTCATAACACAGTTGAGCGAAATTGTTGTCAAACTGTATATAAGTTGATAATTACTCATTTAGCTAATTCTATCGACATTTCAAATCAAAGCTATTTAATGCTTCTCTTGCTTCTGTGGAGTTCAGATTGAAATCAAAAGCCATTGAGAAATGATCGTAAGATCTTGCGCATATCTATTTTATTCTTGTGCTTTTTTATGCATAGCATTTTGAAAAAGACATCTAAAAAGTTATCAAAATGATAAGATTAGTTCAAATGGTTAAGGAAATAGAAATATGTTGTCATCTTTCCCACAGAATATTTTTCATTGAGCATGACAACTAAAATTCTGACTTTCCGAAATATGCTGATTGCCTGATTTGAAAATTACATATGCGTGAGTCACGCATAATCAATAACAGGTCATCGCATTGATTTAGAACTGGTTACTGCACTAGAGGGAAAGGAAAACTCAGAAACAGCATACCAAAGGAGATTAACCATATTTTACAACGATATTCTGTCGAAATACTTCACTGTCACTGAAATCCAATAGCATGCAATTTTTTTTGAAACAAGAATGATTATTTATAATTGAATAAGTTGTAATCGTACTGCATTTTGAAATTACAACCTGAATCTTGTAAGCCTGGAAATTATCTATCTACATGTACAGGGTGAGCGGAAAGTCTCTCCCTGATTTCGAAAGCCTGTAGTTTCAAAGCAAATATATTTTTAAGTCTAATTTTTCGTCTCATAATTAAGAATGTACCGAAGTTTTATGTCAAAAAAAAGCATTTTGATCTACTACAATATATTCAAACGCTCAAGGGTTAGATATGCTTTCGTACAAAATTGAGCTAATGAAGTGCGAAAATATAAATGAATGACCTAAAAACTTGCAAACACTGTCTAAGTTTGTGCTGACGTGAATGTCCTTTTGGATTCTATTTCTTGGAAGCAACCAGATGTTGTAAGCTTTTGATGATTCTAATGTGTCAATGCGATAGGGAACATAGCTGACCGGCTTCAAAGCGACCAGATTGAAATGCATGTGAATGCATCTACACTGTAAACCGCTGGATACGATAATTACATACAAACATATACCAAAATTACATACAATTTGAAACTAACATCTGATACGAGATTCTCGTATGTTTACAGAGATCTGGTATGTTTTTCATACCAAATCTCATTTACCTTCGTATGTGATTGGTATGTAGCGATACGAATTATTCTATCTGTGATTGGATGTTTTACACTGAAATACGAATTGTTGGTATGTTTAATATACGAGACCCGATGCAAATTCATCCTTATTCATATGCATCTGGTATCCATTTGGTATGTGCAGCTTTAAGTTGCATAGCAAAAAATTGTATGTATTACATACTACTGTCAAATAACTTTTTTCAGTAATACCGCGAATATTTTTTGTTTGATAGAGAGATATTTAACTAGATTAGATTTATTGTGAATTATGCCCGCACGATTGTCGTTGTTGCTACTTGTCTAGCATCATTAACAGGACGTTTAGTTAGCTCTACTTTATGAGCCAAGTTGATTAACGTCAATTCATTCAAACGATATCTTTCGTGCAATCATGTTGACTTATATATCTCAAACATAACTATTTTTGCAATTAATGAATTATAATGTGTTTCTATTTCGGATTGATAATATGCCTTATTTCAAAATTACATGATGCACAATTGTTGATGGTTGAATACTTATTGACTATTCATGAACTACCTCAGACTTACGTGTATTAAAATCGAATTCAGTATTAAAAGTATCACTCTTGAATGTCATTATCTAACTACTTACAGAACAGTAGTAACATTAGTGTGATCTTTATTGACAAAAGTCCTTAAATCAACATACTTTGGACATGATTTATTCTTTCTTCTAACATTGTGCTGGTATGGCTTTAGTATGTAAAGCATACCACATTTGAAAAAACATACGAAAAGCACACAAATATATAAAAATACAGAAATATACCAAAAAATATTTTGGTATGCATCCTTCGTATGTGATTGGTATTGAGCTATTTACAGTGCAACGACACCAATGTCGTCCAGATATCTATGCTTTTAAATGTTTCTGTGGTATGTGTAAAACCATTGTGATCAAATATCTATTGTCAAAATAAATCGAATAGTTGGATTCATATTGTCTGCTTTTGATTAATACGATTCACTCAGATGTGTGTTAGTGCTGAAAAACATGATATGAAATCAAGAGAACAGAAATTTATTTTCATTTCACTTCGCGATGCTATCAACCAAAGAACGCATCTCCATCGTCCTGCTAATGGCATAATTGAAATCTGTGACATCTGTCCAGAGGAAGTGGCATTCTCTGCATGATAGCAAACCACCAGCAGAAAAGACCATTCGAGGGTGCTTCAAAAAATTCAAAGAGACTGGATCTGTTCACGACCGTGACAGAAGCGGTCGACCATCTCTAAATGATAGGGATGATATGATCGAGCAGCTGTTCAGTGATCATCCATCAACGTCACTTCGTTCAGCATCTAATCAATTGAGCATGCCTTACTGAACTATCCGAGATCACTTGAAGAGAGATATAGGAATGAAGCCCTTTCACAGTAAAACGGTTCCAACCCTGTACCCATCTGACAAAGCTGCCAGACTTGAAATGTGCACCGAGTTTCTTACCATAATATCGGAGGATGACGCCTATCTTAACAACGTATTTTTTCCGACGAGGCGACATTTCATCTGAATGGCCGCATCAATCGCCATAACTGCGTTATCTGGGGAAAAACAATCCTCATGAAATTCACGTAGTTCCAATAAAATCTCCATCAGTTTGTGTTTGGGCAGGGATGTATCACGATCGAGTGATAGGACCATTTCTATTTGAATCGACGGTCAAGGCCAAGGACTACCTCGAAATGCTGCAAGAATTTGCCATTCATGCGATGGATGGGTAACAATGGCCCATTCCATTAGGCTCCACGAAGTCCAGATTTGACCCCGATGGACTTTTATTTTTGGAATCACGTTAAATCTTTGGTTCGAAAACAAGCGCCTACCAGCATAACGGGTCTCAAGTGTGCGATTCGAGAAGCGTTTAGTCAACTTTTGCCATCGCATCTTGACTCCGCTTTTCAGTCGTTCGAGAAAAGACTTGATCTTTGTGTGTCAGTTGATGGAGGTCATTTTGATCAACTGCTGTGACTAAATAGATTGTAGTGGATCAAAATGCTTGTTTTGGCATAAAACTTTTGTGCATTCTTAATTAAAAGACGAAAAATGAGACTTAAAAATATATTTGCCTTGAAACTACAGGCTTTTGAAACCAGGGAGACTTTCCGCTCATGAATTGTATAGACCCAGTACACTGTAGATCGGTATGAGCCTATGTGTCAGCATTGATAGCAACTTTAATTGGTGAAAACATTTGCACTTCATTGTGTGCTATTACCAATTCAGACAATTATTTGATTATACCGATAAAAATTCGTAAACCAAAATTCTAAGAGCCGATGCAAAATAGCGCCAAAATTTCCTACTTTACTTGTCTATAGAATTGAATACTTGATATTACAGTAGGGAGCATTTTATTATGGACACAATAAATTTATGTGAAATTTTATTCTTGAGCAACATTTTTTTCCAGCCTCTATATTTCGATCTTATACATGTACTGTGCTATCAAATATCTCATTTACTTCATCTTTGATACATTTTGCGTCATGCAGATCATATCTGACCCATTAGTCAATCCAGCATTGAAATTTGAACTATCACTTCTGGCTTCATATATTTATCGTATGAAATGTCATTTCAGTAGTCAGAGAATATATCAGCTCTGCAAATTAACGAAGTCATGTGATCATGACTAACTAAACTAGACTGCGATGGTAATGCAGTGGATCCCTTTGTAAGATTATCCAAACAGATGGCTGCCGTTGAATTCTTCAACACAACCGCCAGTGCAGTTAACCACAGTTCAGTTCAGTACACCATGGGCAAACGCAAGGACATCAGCTCTCATGAAATTTCGCAAACCGAAGCATTACTAACTGCCAGAAATCTGACGATGCGACAGATAGCACCACAAGGTCAAATAAGTCACGGCAGTGTGATGAACATAAAGAAACGCATGCAAGCTGGATTACATGGACCGGTACGTAAGGGTCGATGTGGCAAGAAGCCAAAAACAAATGTCCGAGAAGACAGAACGATGCTTCGCTATTTAAAGAGCGATGCGCTTATGTCGGCAAAGCAAGTGCAAGATGAAATGCTCAATGACCATGGCATGCAGTTATCAGTACATACCATTCGTCGAAGACTAAACAGTATGGGCTGTCGATCGGTTAAACCTCGAAGAAGGTTCAGATTGACGCCAGCCATGAAAGCAAAACGACTCGGATTTGCTAGAGTTCATGCAGATTGGACAGTAGAAGATTGCTTTAGACAGTAGAGTTTGCTTTAGCGACGAGAGCACTTTTGAGTGCCAAGCAGCAAGCAGACCTCGTCTTTGGCAGATCCCAGGAAGCCCGCCTCCAATCCGCGAAAACGTCAAGCATCCAACTAAAGTGATGGTCTGGGGGGGTGATAAACCACAAAGGCGCGGGCCGTCTTCACATCGTCGATGGGATGATGAATCAAAGCCAATATCGCCTCGTTCTTGAAAGTCGACTGATTCCGCAAATTGAAGATTGGTTTCATGGCGGGCCCGACGACACGGTTTTTATGCATGATAGTGCGGCTTGTCACAAGACACGCTCCATCACACAATATCTCAACTCCACCAACCTGACAGTGCTTCCCTGGCCTGGAAACTCACCAGACCTTAACCCAATAGAAAATGTGTTGGGTTTTGTCAAGTCTATCATGGCACAAACAACCATTACAACAAGGCAACCAGCTTATTTCTAAGCTATTGGCCATCTGTGTAAATATCGCTTGGGATTGTTTTTTAGATTTAAGCGATCGTTAGTATCTTATTGATTGATCTCTCGTATGTGTTCGATGTATAGATATCGTTTTTCGTTTAAAAGTTGTTTTTGGTATCGGGGTTCGAGTATCGTGACAGATCGTTGTGGATGTATTTAGTCTGTATATCTGTGGTATTGGGTTGGGTTGAGGGATTTAATCGTGTGTTAGATATTCGTATTTTTGGTTATTAAAAATCGGTGTTGTTATTTTGAGGATCTGTTGTTGTTGTTTAATGATATTCGTTTGTTGTTCGAGTTGATGATTATCTGGGTTTGTTCTCGTTGTGGGATTATTGACTCGAATTTTTAAGGTGAGGATGATCGGGTATCGTTCGATAGGTTTAGAATTTGGTTCGGTATATGTGTATCTTTTGGATGTGTTGGGTGTTGATGAGTTATCTTTATATCGGTGTTTAGAATTTATATGTTGGAGGGAGAAATCAGTAATTTGATTATCTGTTTTGTTGTGAATTGATTTGGTTGTTTCGTGGATTCGTAATATTATAATCTTTGGGTTTTTAAATTAAGATCGAATCGGTGTTGATCGAGTGTGTATGATCGTGTTTGGGGTTATTAAATGTGAGTTTAATGTATTCCTCTTTGGTTTTTTTAGGCATCGGGGATCTTTTTAAATCGTTCTTCTAGTTTTATGTTTATTTAGATGTGTTAGTTGAATCTCTTATGAATATATATTGATATAGTATCGTGTTATCTAGTATCCGTTATGGGTATTTCGGGGGTCTTGTTATTTTGTGGTGATGTTGGACTTGGATAATGGATCGTTTTTGGTTGTATTTTAATAAAATCTTGATTTGTATATCTTGTTTATCGTGGGTTAGTTTGTACTTATATCTTGGGGATTTGGATATTGATATGTGAATCGATGTGTGTGATTTTGATCGTTATTCTGTGTTGGGGATTATGATCGTTTTAATAGGGTTTATTAGTATATTGAAGTTTTTATTTGAACATGATGTAATATCGTTAGTATCGCATAAATGATTTAATTGTTGTTTTTTTTTTTATGTTTTATGTTATTAATGGGTTGATCGTGTTGTAGTATTGTATCGTGGTAGATCAGGTTTCATTAAGATCGGTGTGTTCGGGTTGTGGGTATGTTCCGATTGGTGGGATATCTGAAATCATGATCGGCTCTTTGGTGGTTTGTGATGGTTGTATCGTATCGATATCTGTGTGGATCTTACTCGTTAGTTTTCTGTGATTTATCTATCGAATCTGTTTTATGGATGGATATCGTTGTTTGAGTATCGTTTGGGGTATCTTAGATTGATTATGGGATGATTGGGTTACAAGTTTTCGTTGAATCGTGAATTGTTCGGGAGTTGTGTAATTCTTCTGTATCGTGGGAAATCGTGTCGGTTTATGTTTGTATCTTATATCAAGATCGTGTGTGATCGTCGTGGTGTTGTTCGTAGAAGAATATGTGGGTGGGGATTGTCGTGGGTGTTAATCGTGGATCTCTTGAAATGGGATGGAATTCTAGGGACTCGTTGGTGATGTTATCGTGGTAAGATCTTTGATAATAATGTGATAAGAACTGTTAGATCGTGAAGTTTTATTGGAGACGTATGAAAATTATAGGTGTGTGAGCTCTGGATATATCTGTATAATCGTGTATGTCGTTTTATTTGACTAGATTGATTATCTTTAATCTGTGGTATCGTGCGAGGGGGTGTGTGCGTGATCCGCGAGACTGCTTCGAAACAAGTTCCGACATTCTATTGCTAGCATGCCGGACGAGAATGCGCGCTGTCATTGCGTGTGAGGGTGTGGTCAACACACTATTGATCACGGCTATTTGAACCTTTGAGCCGTACCTTTGTAATTTATTCTGATTCATCTTTTTACTGAGCTGTTGCTTCCATGATTTTTGAGGATGAATACTTCAAATGTGTCGAATATCTTTTGTTTTATCATTGACTCAGAAAACATTCGTTTTTTTTTTGATGAAATTCGAACACAAAATTACTTATTCTCCTATGTTCCAATCTCCAACAGCTAGGCGGGTTTAAACCTAATTGCAATGTACATTTTTGCTCCAACACTATATCGTACTTTGTATTTGTGTTACAGGTATTTCATAGGTGGTAGCAACACTCCCCAAAACACCAGCGAACAGTTAGTAAGGTATTGTGTCTGGCCATCTCGTCTTTTTCATTTGTGTCCATATAAATTGCTTCCCTGTTGTCATTTCACTTAGCCCGGCCGTACCTCAGGCCACCAAAACCTAAACCAAAACAAGCTACTGAACCTAGTTCAATTTTCCACTAGGCACAACACTATCAGATTTACATGCAACCTTTTTATTCAGCCTAAAACTGTCTAACACACTTTTCAACAACACCTACTCGCAGGCCACACAGCGCTTATCCTCATTGTGTAATGAATTGGCGAGAAAGTACGTTGTTTTTCACACTTTATGTTTAGTCACAATATCTATTGAAACGATCCTATTTACACAGGTCTGCGCTTCAGATGATAAGAGGACAGGTCTGTTTCCAATCAACATACCAGATCTCGCTAACCAGCGGGATTGCGCCTATCTCAAATCTACCGGTGTGCAAGAGGAATTACATATTAGTTCATCAAGCTTAAAACGTGAACTAGAATTCTACAAAAATATGCATAGAACTTATTTGATTATTTTTCCTTGCGGTCAACACCGAAACTTGGTCACGGACTTATAGCGTTGTCGACCGCTTACTCCGGGACACTCACAACCCGACCAAGCGCGGTCCTTGTACATCTAAGATGCACAGCCTCACACCTTACATTGTATAGACTCGAGGAAATATTAGCATCTATCAACAACCTCGCGTCACTCATTGACCTGACCTGGTACCTCCGGCATTTGACAGGAGGGACTGGGTCCCGCCAGTCGAGGTCCAGCGGCGGGGCCCTTACTCCTCTTCAACTCAGCACGACGTGCTGCCCACCCCAATTCAACGTACGCACAGTGCGTCAACGCAACACAAAATAAGCTTTATTTTTTTTTTTCTACTTTGAATCATATGTTACCGCTTAATCCTTCCTTACTTTCTTCTAACGCTATCCGTCGGTTGCATGCTTACTGCCGAAACGTGTCAGTTTTAGAGACAATTTTCTTTGTGTTTTTGCAAACACAATTGTTTTGCCGCAGATCAGTTGGCATGATCACCGAAAGAGTACAAGAGCCGTGAGCACATTGCCAGCATCCCGTGGCCACAACGTCCACATGCTAGGAGCCGTGTCCAACTGGAGGGTGGCTTTGATAACAGATTACTACCAACACGTGGCTCCTACAAGAAGGAACAGTGTAGCATAGTGGATTTCCAATCTAAGTGATGATTATAAAACCAATCAGTCTTGGACCATACTCGCCGCAGCTCAATCCGCCTCGAGTATACTATGGCGCATATTAAGGCGCCAATCAAGCAGCCTTTGCGGATACCTTCATACTCCCGGAGCGTGGATGTTGCTGAGCAGAGACTAAGAACATCTCGAAGTGACTGCGGACATGATGGTCCGACCCATTGACAACGGCAATTTCAACAGCTTAGTAGATGCGCCCCCCCACCAAGGTGTCCGGGCCCTACCAACCTCTGACGGACCTCTCATGCGGCGTGTCCTGGGACGATCTGATGTTGCCTGTCTGAGACACATTGACAATTGCTACGTTTGTGCTGGTCATGTTGCACATTGGAATACTTTTTACTTTTCATGTTTTATCACAATCCTATGATGGAATGAACAATGTCCTCTTTTTGATTTTACATGTCTAGGCCTATTACGCATTTGAAACTACTGGTACCTATGACGCCGGAAAAGCGCTCTGAATATCTTGTCGCGCCAATTGAATGCCGATTATAAATGTGATTTATGCAAATAAAGTGTGCATCCCAAACAGTCTTAAACTGGAAGTTCACATTATATCCAAGTGGTGATGTTTGCGGCTTAGCAAGATGCCGAAAACTTTCAAAAAACCCGCAATTAGTGCACAATGTAATGCCGTATGTAAGTTGAATCATTATCCTAGAAAGGTACCGTACCAGTATAACTAATTATTTTATTAGAATACAACTGAACCATATCATCAATCAAATTAAAAGGCTATTCAAAAATTCCATTAAGCTATCATCTGCCATCTGCCTCCCCTTATGATGATTTTAGACTGTCGATTTTAACCAGTTAATAGCAATTTCGCTGGCTGTTTACGCCTGCTATGACATTCATTTTAGCGCTAGAAACCGCATGCTGATATTAGGCCTATAGATAGGCTATAGGCCAAAATATGTTGTGTATCCTTTAGGCAGCTTTACGTCCACTGCTGTCACTGCTCTTGATTATCTTTTATTTGCTTACAATATACCTTTCTTGATCTCCAACTGTTCTGCGGCAAAACAAATTTCACATTGGCTCATCAATCCAGGCTGATTACGCTTTACCCTCTCTAATAAATTGCTTCAGCTTCTCGGAAGATATACACAAAAAGGTACCGTGCAGGCCTCATCAGTCAGTTCCATCGTCCGTGCCAAAATGACCTCTTGTGACGTGATTGACAAGGACCAGAATGAAGTAGGTCTTCACGAATTGTATGATTGTACTTGTAGAACCAAACAGGCTTTACTAAGGACAGTAGACTTCGCGAACGTTTTTACATTTTAGGTTTTCTATCGGAAAGTCGCACCAGTAGATGGCATTAAATATTCGATTCCGTGTTTCCACAAGATATAATGAGGGAAATAGAAAATCTTTGTGTTTGCACGTATGCATTTCAAGGATTTTAAAAGTCAAAGTTATATTTGTCACTTTTTGATTTATGGCTGGTGATTGACGGGGTTGGCGGCCTTATCCGCTCTTCAAATTTCGGATTCTCTGCGGCAATTTTTGTCAACTTCTCTGGCTCTTTTTAAATCTCGACCCTTTTGATTTTTAGTTCTATTAGTCGGGAGTAGTGGTTATCCTTTATTTTCCAAGATTTGCTACTACCATCATTGGCTAACTGCAAGGGTACCCTACCAGGTACCACCATATTTACATCAGGGAACAGAGGGGATGGGAGTGGACTAGAAGGAGGCAGTGGGGGGACGGGGGAAGATGAACTTTGCTACGACCTGTATTGCCACTTGATTTGCATGCGAATTCGAAAGAAATGTCATTTATATAGGAATTTTCGGGTGTCTTATCAAATTTACCTTTTGTTTGTCGAGAATTGCTTTCTGCGTGAAAACTATGACTGTCTCTTTACACTTCAAGGCTATGATGCAGGCAACCATGGTGAGCGCTACATTCATTAAAATAAGTGTCAATTTGAATGTTCCTGTGTTATTTTTACTTTGTTATTGATGCTCGTGGACGAAAGTAAAAAACAAGAGTTTAAAGAAAGAAAAGGTTGTAAGAGTAAATAAAGAGGCCAAAAGAGTAGAGTGTGAAAATAAAGTAAAAGGAAATAAAATGAAAGAAAGTGAAGAGAAAGAAAGAAAAGATGAAAGAGTTTCAGAAAAGTTTTAAAGAGACGATAAGAGTAATGAAAAGAGAAAAGAGAAAGAACGCGGTTAATAAGAGAAGTTTATATCAAGATGAAAGGAAGAAGTGTGTGGAAAAAAAAGTTATTAAAAGTAGAAAAAGACTAAAGATAAATATAAAAGAAATAAGTAAGAGTTTCAGCTCTTCGATTCTTTTCTCAAGCGTTCTCAACTTTGCTGACAAAGGCTGGTGCAGCTGATCCCGCAATTTTCATTTTCTTGGAGCCTTTTCTTTTCCTCATGCCGTGGTAGGTTTTCTTTTGTTTCAAAAATGAAACATACAGTAGCTACATGTATTAAATGCAATTATGGTTTGGCAATGCTCTAGATGATATATTCATATACGAGATAGATAGGAATGGGCTTCAACTTCAAGAAATACGTCTCTCAATTCAGACACGGTCTAGATTGAAATATGAAGATAAAGTCTTATCGGAGGAAGATGTCCTAATAGACAGAGTTGTCTAAATAGAGAGATTGTCTTAGCAAAGAGTGTACGGCAAAACAGACCGGCAAAAAATCATAGTTTTCAGCTTTTTTTGTTTCTTGAAATGCTTGCATGTAATTTCGTAATTAATTCGCAAAATGACACAGCATGTCACTATTCTCATGAAGCACCATGCCTATGAAACCATAAATCAATGGTGATTGTAACGAATTATCTTCGATTTTCTATATCTATCCTGCAATTATGGCTAGCATGATTATTGCTATAGCTAGTATAATGATGAACAGCATAGAATGATAGCAATACATAGGCGGTTATTAGAAAGCATAGAAGTCATTTTGCAGCAATGAAGAAGGTAGCATCTTCTAGAGGGTAGAATTTTTTAAGGTATTTGAACGACATTCCATGAAACAAATCCATATGAAGGCAGTCAGGAAACTTCATTCCCGCAGTGTTGTATTTTTCTTTCCGGAACTTATCAGTCATGAAACATGAAGTAAGTTGAGGACCCTCGTACAATGTGAATCTTGTGCAAAACAAATGCCTGCAATATATGGCAGAATTTCTGTAAAGCACAGAAAATATGTGCAAAACATGATCGTATCTGTGCTTGCAAAATGTCTGCAAAATAATAGGAAAGAGGGAAATAAGAGATTCAAATCACAAATTCTCATCATTCTTGAGAAAGATGAATTAAATTGGTTGAGGCTAACCTCCGGTAGATCATAAAGAAAAATAATAATACTACAGGCCTAACTAAAAACTGAGAGAAAAAAATATAACTTACTACTGCGTTTTAAACAAAATTATAAATCTAACAACTTACTTATGACATTAGCGTCTAAAAAGGAGTGATTATAGACATGACACTTGTGTGTCTGCTTATATACTTCAAACTTTGTAACTTATCTAAATCCCAATCTGCTATCAGTCAAATACAATTACAAACAGACCTGTCATTTCTAATGCGGATACTGGTCAACCACGTGTGGTGTTACGCAAATGCTTCAATCGAAGTGAGAAGATGAAGCTGGAAGTAATGAAAAGTACGAATTTGATCCTCCAACGGACGATCTGGCTTTCCACAGGTTACATGAAGTGCAACTAAAACAGATAATTGATATATGCTGAGATAAAGTTGATGAGGACAAAGCAATAGAGGTCATCAGCAGGAATTGAGCAAGATTCACGTTTCGGCCCTTACTTCCTGTACGTTCAAACTCGCTCAAGCGGGGCCCTGCTTTAAAGAAA